>JAFEMH010007572.1:0-84231 GCA_022495995.1 Adenophora triphylla var. japonica
TGAAGGAAAGCCCGGCGATCGCAAAGCAAAGTCGGTGGGCGCCACCGTCACACCTCGCCCCACCTCGTGGAAGGGCGCTGGGTGGTATCCCACCAATACTCGTAAAGGCCCAGGAAGACACTCTTGTTCTTCCTCGTGTCGACACTCCACTGTGTTCTCAACGAACACACCTAGGCCAGAAGCATAAACCAGCCTCCGGGACTCGCCTGCTGCCCACGGAAATATCGTGCATCCGCCGCCATAGCTCCACAACCGCCTCGAGCGATCCCCGAGTCTTCATCCTCTTGGCCTTCCCGCCATAAGCTCCCGCATCCTGCAGTAAACACAAAGAAAGGTACGTCAATCACAAGATTAATATAAAGGCACATATAACCCGTCACAAAACACGGCACATATTGCACATAATTTTCACATACATTATACATATAATTTTTCCATGTAACCCGTCACAAAACACGGTACACAATGCACATATTTCTCACATATAATGCACATATAATGCACATGATTTTCACATATATCATGCATATAATTTTTCCCATGCAGTCCGTCACAAAAACACGGCACACACTGTACACATTTTCTCAAAAGAAAAAAAAGGGGGGGGGGATTAAACCCCACACGACACATTTTCAAAAGAAAATCCGTCCCAACACGGCACATATCGCACATATTTTCCCCACAAAGTCCGTCACCCAAAAACACGGCACACACTATATAGCACATTCTCAAAAGAAAATCCGTCCCAACACGGCACACACTTTCACATATAACCCGTCACAAAACACGGCACATGTCACATTCTTTCACAAAAATTATCACTACACGATAATTTTTCTCATAATGTACATACATAAATAGCATACGGTACAAAACACCAAAGCATGCAATTCACTAGATAGGCACTTTATTTTCACAAATAAGAGCTAATCTACACATTTCTGCACAAAATACACATACCCACAATTTTTACATGTCCATTTTCAACAATTCATCAAGAATTTCACAAAAAGGCATAAAATAATAACAAAAAAAAAAAAAAAATTCAAAAATGCAAAAAACTAAAACCTAGTTCTAGCATCCAAAAATTCGGCAGAGAAATCAAAACTGAACAGATTTCTTACCTCCCCAACGTTCATGGAGCGACGATTATGCACCTCGGATTCGGATACAAAACATCCAGGTTCTTCGAAGATGGAACGAACGAAGTCCAATTCCTTTGAAGCTCCATCCGTTGCTCGACCACCTCTTGATCGCGTTGACGACGACTCCTTCGAGATCCCTCCGCCATTGGCAAGCAATTCAAGCTAAGAAAATGGAAGATTTGGGACAAAAATGGAGTTTTCTCTCTCTCTCGTTGGTTCACGAACCTGGAATGGGAAATGAAGGGGGAAGGGCCTCGGAATTTAAAGCCTGGTCAAACCTGGGAACCGTAAAAACCAAGGTGGTCCGTACGGACCTCTTTGCAACGGGTTGGTCCGTACGGACCTCTTTGCAAGGGGTGGCCAAATTACTTTCCTGCCACTTATAATCTTTGCCCCCTGCCGTCCTAAGGCCTTTTCCAAAGAAATCCAAGTGCAGAATGGTCCCTAACCCTTCAACCACCGGCCGTCAAGCGTAAGACCGGACCTCGCCCACTTCAACGGCAAATCAACCACCGGCCGTCAAGCGTAAGACCGGACCTCGCCCACTTCAACGGCAAATCAACCACCGGCCGTCAAGCGTAAGACCGGACTCGCCACTTCAACGGCAAATCAACCACCGGCCGTCACGTAAGACCGGACCTCGCCACTTCACAACGGCAATTCAACCATCACCCGCTCAACGGCAATTCAAGAAGCTCAACGGCAATTCAAGAAGGAGCCAACACCTCCCAGTACGAATATCAAGGCACAAGACGCCTCCAAACGCTCAACGACAATTCAGCCACTGGCCCTCAAAAGAGGTCCGAAGTTATCTTCCCAATAGAAAAGGGCCCCTACAAGGTCACGCATCCTCAAGCATTCAAGCACCGGCAAGCCGATGTAAGCCCGAACTTCGCCCACTTCAACGGCAGCGCAAGCACCGGCCATCAAAGTAAGCCCGAGCTCCTCCCCCCAACAAGTCAAAGGGAAGTCATGCAAGACTGCATATCCCCAGCACCGACCATCATCCTTGCCCACTCAACGGCAAAACAAGCACGCGAAGGAGCCAACACCTCCGAGTACAAGTCCCAAGGCACGAAGCGCCTCCCAAAACGCCAAATGGTGAAGCAATCATCGGCCATCATCCTTGCCCACTTCAACGGCAGCTCAAGCACCGGCAGTCATCGTAAGTCCAACCTTCTACATCAACATGCAAAAACACAAATGGCATCTACGCCTCTCGAAGCACAAGGCAGCCACGCCTCCACACCTGCGGCTAGAGGACGATTCAAAGTCCTCGCGCATTACATCCACAACTGCGGCTAGAAGACGATTCAAAGTCCTCGCGCATTACATCCACAACCGCCGCCAGAAGACGATTCAAAGTCCTCCAGCGTGGCATCAACCGCCGCCAGAAGACGATTCAAAGTCCTCCAGCGTGGCACCAACCGCCGCCAGAAGACGATTCAAAGTCCTCTAGCGTGGCACCAACCGCAATCAGAAGACGATTCAAGTCCTCACTTCTATCTCCACCTAAGGCCTTAAACCACCCGATTAGGAAAATCGTACCATCCCTGGACGCCACCACGTCCTCCTCATTTGACTCTATGCGGTCACCCAGACGCCACCACGTCCTTATCACCGACCTATGCGGTCACCAGACGCCACCACGTCCCTTATCACCACCTATGCGGTCACCCAGACGCCACCACGTCCTTATCACCGACCTATGCGGCCACCCAGACGCCACCACGCCTTATCATTCGACCATACGGTCACCCAGACGCCACCACGTCCTCACCGACTCTATGCGGTCACCCAGACGCCACCACGCCCTTACCACCGACCTATGCGGCCACCCAGACGCCACCACGTCCTTACCACCGACCTATGCGGTCACCCGTGACGCCACCACGCCCTTATCACCGACCCATGCGGTCACCCAGACGCCACCACGTCCTTATCACCGACCTATCGGTCACCCAGACGCCACCACGTCCTTATCACCGACCTATGCGGTCACCCAGACGCCACCACGTCTATCATCCGACCCATGCGGCCACCCAGACGCCACCACGTCCTTATCACCGACCTACGCGGCCACCCAGACGCCACCACGCCTTATCACCGACCTACGGTCACCCAGACGCCACCACGCCCTTATCACCGACCTATGCGGCCACCCAGACGCCACCACGTCCTTATCACCGACCTATGCGGCCACCCAGACGCCACCACGTCCTCACCACTAACCTCGGCGGTCACACGACACTTCGTGGCACCACCACGCCCGTATTCACGTAACACTCACCCCACACCCGAACTACGACTGTGCTTGATTCCCGCCAGGGATACGTAGGAATCCTATCACAGGTCCAATTTATCGACCTAAACGGTCACCCAAAAGGACACCACCACGTCCTCACTTTGACCCTCACTGGCCACTTCCTCTCCCAAAGACGCGATCCAGATTAGGACCCTTATCTTATCTGGCGACCCCACTTCTTTCATAAGTGACGTCGTCGAGGGGCTTCGTAAGTACCCCAACTGGATCACTCCCTTTCAAACACACGGAAACACCGTAGACTCATCCACGCAGCCTCGTAGACCTCTCTCACTCAAAACCCTCTCAAAACCCTCTCAAACCCCCAACCAAACCAAGGGAGGAGCCTTTCTCGGGATAAAAGGGACAAAAGGACCTTTTGGGAATTTTCAGAAATCGAAAAGCAATTAAGGTCCGTACGGACCTCTTTGTTTCAATGATTACTAAATCCCCTTAAAGTCCACAATATTCCTCAAATCCCTAAGAAATGATGACTTCCTGCAGAGTTGGTCCGTACGGACCTCTTTGCATGCAAGATGGTCCGTACGGACCTTATCGCATGGGGGACATCATCATTCCGTAATATTCTCCATCATTGCGGATTCCCTCAAATCGAGGAAATCCAAAATTCTGGATAACCAAGAAGGTCCGTACGGACCTCTTTGCTCCGAAATTTTTACTATAAATAGAGGGCTCCCCCTCCTCATTTTCACACACCTCCCACTTCTCTCTTCCTCCCTAAGCCTTCCGGCTCCCCTTCTAAGACCTTTCGAGGCATTCCCGCCCCTTCTGATCCTTCCGAGGCCTTCCGAGCTCCTCGCGGTGCTCCGAGCCTCCCGAGCGCTCCCGAGACGCTCCCGCGCTGCCCCGAGGCACTCTCGAGGTACTCTGAGGCCCCTCGTGGTACTCCGAGGCCTCGCTCGGTCTTTCCACGGTGTCCCGCTCTTTCCGAGTCAAACCGGCGATCCCAAACCACGCCGAAACTCGCCCGAGTGACTTCGCCACCACAACGCACGCCGAACCTCTCGCCCGAGTGATCCCGACGATCCCCACGCACGCCGAACCTCTCGCCCGAACGCAGCCTACAACCTCAACTCACGCCGAAACTGCGTCTCGCGGACAACCGGTCCCTCCCGAAGCAATCCCGATCCATACCGAACGCTACTCCGACCTCAAACACTATTCCCCACGGAAGACAGACACGAACCAACATTGGTAAGGCTTCCTTCCTATACTATTTCAATACATTTCCATACATAGCATACAATGTAGACATCCGATACAAAGATGCATTTTTAAAAACACACACACAACTTTTTAAAGGATATTAGGGGTATCCGAAAGACTCGTTTTACGAGGCTACTTCCGGGTGAGCTCTAATATTCTAATATTCTCTTCCCGGGAGTCATCTCGACCTCCGAACTCAAAATCTCATCACACAAAAACAGTTTAAAATTTATCTTTAAACTGATGCCCTTTTTCAATGTTTTGGGCTTAATAAAAACGGCGTGGCGACTCTACAAAATGCGAAAGCAAAACGGCGAGACACCTCCAACGCGCAACGCTAAAACGGAATAAGCGATGCCGGGCGCGACAGTCCGCCTCTCGGATCCGGGCGACTTCCCGAACAGCGACGAAACGCGAGATGTCGGGGCCTCCGCGCGCGAGCCGGATCCCGGGTAATTTCAATAACTGCCAAGTTATAATCAGAAAAGGGAACCATATGATGAAGAGCCCTGACCTCTTCGGCGTACTGATCCCGATAAATCAGCTGAGCAACCTTGTTTATATCCAAGCCATGGAGGGGTCGCCCAAGATACTTCGGGCCAAAGTGGAGATAGCCATCTTCAAACATAGTGGTCGTTTGCTCATCCACGGCGTCTTGAAAGGCCGAGCTAGCCATCATGGCGTCCTTGAAGGCCCGGGCTTTTTAAACCGGCAATGCCTTCCTCTTCCCTAACAGGAAGGGTGGCCTCAAACCCTCGGCATTTTGCTTCAGCCTCCTAGGCCCTTGTTTGGACCTCGGCCTTAGCCTTCTTTGCCTCCTCCACCTCAAAGATTTTTCACCGAGTTGTTCCTCGGCTTTTTCTCGAGCATCTTTGGCCTGAGCACGAGCTTCCTTGGCTCTCTTTACCTCGGCCTCAACCTTGGGCTCGAGCACTTCAAGCTCGGCTTTGGCCTTCAAGAGTTCGCCAAGCTTAGCTGCTTCTGACTTCGCTCTCGTCTTCGAGACCAGCTTTGGCATCAGCCACTCGTTTCTCCTGGGCCTTGGCCAAGACATCCTCATAGGCCGCAATGCTAGCTTGCTGCAAGGAAAACTTGTATTAGAACCAGGAGAAATAACAAGTAAAAACAACAAAGATAAAAGTACGAGATCACTACCTCAGCCAACATGAGTCCCTTACGGCAGAGAAAATGGTCCCTGCTCGCCTTCCCCTTCACCAGGGTGTCATATACATCCTCATCCAAGGCCCTTTGGATGGGAGCTCGGCCCAACTTCATCATGTAACTCTTCCTGTCTAGCACAGAAGGCCCTTTGGGGACGAGGGACATTCTCCACCATGAGCTGAGCAAGCTTCTCTGCATCAGCCTGAGTCTTGGCGGTTTGGATGGTCAAGGGAGGAGGAGCCTCAGGAGTGGAAGTCCCACCAACAGTTGCCCTCTTGGCTGCAGGCTCCTCACCACTAGCAGCTTGGGATCTCTTGGAGCCAGAATGCCTAGGTACGAGGGTGGTCTCCTCGGTCTCCACTTCCTCGGCATCAACATGGAGGCTATGCCCCTCTACAGTTGACGGGTTAGTTTGTTCCTCAGCCGCCGCTTCCTCGGCATTTACCTCCCCATGCAGTTTGAGGGGAAGGGGTTGATCACCCTGCACATTAAGCACCAAGTTACGGGCATTAGCTTCCTCCCGTCTCTCCACCAGGCCAGACTTCTTGCACAGCCTAATCTTTTGCTTCACCAGCTCCATGGGGCTCAACCTCCTCGTAGACATTTCGGCCTCTTCCTCGGGGGTTAGATCTGCAAAGAAAAAGACGAGGAGGTCAAATATGAGCAGAAGAAGGAACATCCAAAAAATAACCAAGAGAAAGTCAGACAGTCGGCCCAACTTCATCATGTAACTCTTCCTGTCTAGCACAGGAAGGCCCTTTAGACGAGGGACATTCTCCACCATGAGCTGAGCAAGCTTCTCTGCATCAGCCTGAGTCTTGGCGGTTTGGATGGTCAAGGGAGGAGGAGCCTCAGGAGTGGAAGTCCCACCAACAGTTGCCCTCTTGGCTGCAGGCTCCTCACCACTAGCAGCTTGGGATCTCTTGGAGCCAGAATGCCTAGGTACGAGGGTGGTCTCCTCGGTCTCCACTTCCTCGGCATCAACATGGAGGCTATGCCCCTCTACAGTTGATGGGTTGGTTTGTTCCTCAGCCGCCGCTTCCTCGGCATTTACCTCCCCATGCAGTTTGAGGGGAAGGGGTTGATCACCCTACACATTAAGCACCAAGTTACGGGCATTAGCTTCCTCCCGTCTCTCCACCGAGCCGTACTTCTTGCACAAACTCTCCTTTTGCTTCACCAGCTCCATGGGGCTCAACCTCCTCGTAGACATTTCGGCCTCTTCCTCGGGGGTTAGATCTGCAAAGAAAAAGACGAGGAGGTCAAATACGAGCAGAAGAAGGAACATCCAAAAAATAACCAAGTACCAAAAGTTAAATATTTATATCCAACTATGTTTATCTCCTCCAGACATTGGTCCGGGGGATGGGACTTGCACGTGGTACAATCCTCATGAAATACAAGGCCGGGGTGAATTGTCCAGTCGTTAAAGCGCCTCCCCCTCTTTACGGTGACGAGGGGAGATACCCCGTCCTTCTTCCCCGGCATTAGACCCGCCTGAATATAATAGTGATCTGAAGATTCTATCACCGACCAATCAAGGACCCCCACCTCGGCAAATGTCTCCAAACGCTTGATTAAAGCCTGAGTCCACTCATATTGTTGGACTGGGAAGGACGAGGTTGGATCCTTGCAAGGAGATTGGAACTCCCAACCTTGGCGACTCTCAACCCTGATAACGTGGTTATCCCATCCTGCAACTTTGCTAGACATGGGGAGAAGCAGCTTCGGTTTTGTGGATGCACTCCTAATGACGAGGAGCCAACTTTCCTTGACAAATTGGACATTATAGAAATGCCGAAAGGCTCCCATGGTCAGCTCATACCCTAAACTACGGCAGAGAACAATAAAGCTAACCAAAACCCGGGCACCATTAGCTCCTAGCATGACCGGCACTGCCCTTACATCGTCCAAAAATTCACAGATGAAGGGGTCCAAGGGAAGATGAAGCCCCTGTTGAAATTGTTTGAAGTAAAAATGGACATAATCTTGGTTGTAGTAAAAGCTCTCTTCCTCCTTCTTCGTCTTGAGCTCAAGCTTGCCCATATAAGTTAACCTGTACTCAGCTTTATCTACCCCGTATTTGGAGTATAGCTTTTCCAGCATGGGATCCCCGGCCCTTGGGGCCCTCTCTTGTCGCTTTCCTATCCCTAGGCCTCCTCTTCCTCGGCCTCCCCTTCTTCGAACCAGGCGGGCATCAGCCTGGGCACCTTCCACAAAGGCATCAACTATGTTGGTGGACGAGGAGGGCTCTCCTTCTCTTCCCGTCATATCTGCATAAGGACGAGGAGACAGAGTTAGTTCCCTCGTCGATGGCTGATCTTAGGACGGGGAAGGGAGATTCCCCTCCTCGTCATTTCATAAGGCCGAGGAGGGAGCCTTACCACTCAGACGCTCACGCATTTCACGATCTGAGGCCGGATAAAACAGTTCGATGTGCTCCACTATCTCGGCCCTATTCTCAAGCAACACGATATTACGAGTTGACGAATCAATTCGATCTATTCTTGTGCTATCGGGGTATTGGATGAACATCCGGGTACGGTCATAACCCCTCAACATCTTTCCTATGTCATCCAAGGTGAGCATCAACCATGGACCTCTCTCCCTTCGATAAACCCTCAGGTTGCCGGTGTGATATCCGTAACGGAATCGGGGGGAATGGTCCCAAGAACGAGCCATTGCTAAGGGGAATCAAAGATTAAAGGGGGAGTTCATTCAATATACAAAAAAGTTCAACAAAATGCAAAGAAAATCAAAGATTCAAGTGTTTGAGAGTTGACAACAAAAAATGCATCAAGAAAAGCTTCAACCTTCAACAATGGCAGACCATTTTCTTGGCACAGTCAAAATTCTTCCTAAAAACCCTAGAAATCGCAAGATCATGGACGGATTACATGGAAAAGGAAAGATTTCATACCTGATTAAGAAGAAGTGGTCGAAATCGCAACTGCAACAAGTTCGCCGGTAACTGGGTTCAAACAAATCAACGTCGCCGGAATGTTGTCGCCTGAACCTTGCAATTCTCTCTCAAATGCTTGGGGTCTGTAAAGAGTGAAATGAGAAGGGTTTTAGCTTTTTATAACCCCTTAATCGGGTCAAACCCATGGGTAAAGCTAAAATCCGGGTCCGGCGCCCCCTAAATTAAATGCTGGTAACGATTTCCAAAGTGTGACAAGACATGGGGGGCCCCGTGTAATCATGAGAATGTTAACCGTCAGAAAATGAAGAGACGCCGAGGAGACGTGTCAAAACCTGTTCGTATCCCATAAGCCGAGGACGAGATGACTTTCTACTCGTCCTAAGCCGAGCTAGAAAGTCGGGGGCCACTGAACGGCATAAACTGAGATACGAACATGGGCTTGTTCGAGCTGGGCCCAAATGGATTGGGCCATAAACATAATCCATCACACAAGTATCAAGGCCGAGGAACACTTTCCTCGTATGACGAGGATAATCCACCTCGACCTTATATCATCATGTGACGAGGAAAAGAAAGTTTTTACCTCGGCATACTATAAATTGCTGAGGAAATAGATTTATTTACCCCGTCATCTAACTTGCCGTCCAAGCACCGAATAACGAGGAAGCAGAATCATTCACCTCGGCCTACTTGTCAATGCCGAGATAAGACCTTTCTGTTCCTCGGCGTTCCGGCTAGCAGATTACACAGTCCTTATCAAACAAGGATTCTACAATCATGATACAGTCAGGATTACAATTATCAACACCAATTCAAGTCAAATAATGACTCTTTAGCAGATATAATTCTCTTAGGATTATATATTATCTCTTTACAAGTTCACTTCAACATGGATTCTATCAATTCATCCCTATAAATACAAGCCCCATGGCTCATTATTGGGTACGTTACTTTTTACATTGCAGAAACTCTGTCAATTTAGTTTCTCACCTACAAACCGTGAACTTACTCTCACGCCGGAGGACCTTTATCCGGATCCGCCCCGGCTTAGTTTACGTGTTTTCTCTTATTTTCAGGCCTTACAATCTCCGAAGCATTCATCGCTTGGATTTGGACTGTTTTGACGATTTTGACATCATCACTCACTCTAAAATATAAATATGAGTGTATTCAGTATCTTACGGGTGAATAGCAACACTCTTTACACAAATTAATATTTACTCAATTTTTATGAGCTTGTTCTCTGATAGTTTATGGGTGTGAAAAAACGTAAAATCTAGGGAGAAACGCGTTTCTCCATAAGTTATGGAGAAACAGGTTACGGGTATCCAGAACCTTTTGAATGGATATCCAGAAACTTTTTGTATTGGCCATGACCTTGTCCCACGGTTACTCGGATATCGGTCTCAAAGGTTACGGATATCCGGAACCCTTCGAAAGGATATCCGTAAGCTTATGAAAGTGATATCCGAAACCTTCAAAATGATATCCGTAAAACTTTCAAAATGTTTCGGATATTCATTTGATGGTTTCGGATATACATTTGAAGGTTTCGGATATCCAAACCTTCAATAAGCAATTTCTGGTCTTGGCCTTGGATTTGGCTTCAAATCTATTTTTTCGGATATCCGCCCAAAGGCTTACGGATATCCGTTCCAAAGATTCTCGGATATCCAGTAACCCTTTGAGACCGATATCCGTAAATTTTCTTGGATATCAAACGTATAGCTTCTGGCTATTAAAAACGCGTTTCTCCATAGTTATGGAGAAACGCGTTTCTCAGCAGACCTACTCGTGAAAAAAATATTATTATTATTATTATAGCATTCTTTTTTACTGTTTTATGTTTCATGGATGTGACATGTACAATTTTTTTCAAAATGTTGGTTAATTCTTCGAGGATAGTAGGACATGTGTCTTCTTCAACAATTTCTTTTTTTTATTCTTTTTGCTCTCAACGCTCCATCCAATGATTCGGATTTCGTCATTTCCAAAAAATTGTGGATTCTACCAAACTCGTCGTATCTTATCTGTCGAATATGAAAAAAAGATCAAAATGGCATAATTATGTTTTGTGAAATTGTGATCTATCATAACACTCTATTCGATGATTCGGATTTCGCCATTCCAAAAATTTATGAATTCCACCAAACTCGTCGTATCTTATCTGTTGAACATGAAAAAAAAAGATCGAAATGGCATAATTATGTGTTGTGAAATTGTGGTCTATCATAACAGTAACGTCACATACCAGTAATCAGTAATCGATTACGATAATCGACATAGATGTAACAACCATATGATAACAATAAAGAGAGAAAACACGCAATTTGTTCACCTAGTTCACCTCTAAAAGGTACTACATCTACGAGCACTAACAAGACATGATATTCACTATAATCACAAATATGTCGTGTTACAATAAATAAAGAACATATTTTACCTCATCAAAATAATTTCACTCTATGCCCACACCCTCACACAATCACTCCTATATATGCTTTTCGATTATCCAAATAATGCTGCTAAAGGCACCCCAAGGCCGCCCCGCCTTACCTTGTTATCTCTTGTTGATCTTGCAGACACTTGAGGATCTACTCTTGGTTCAGAGGGGTCACTTGACTCCTCTCAACTCTTCACTTATTCCGTTTTACCCCTTTTAATTCTTAAGAATAAATATATTGACTTTCCTAAATTTTGAAATTTTGCAACTGACCCCCTCAAATTTGATAGTATGACCACTCCCCTCAAAATTATATACTTATATTCTTCAAAATTATATACTTATATTCTTAAATATATATTGTACTTTCTACGTATCAAAATACTTATTGTTATTAAAAATTATTTCACATATATTAAAAAATATAATTATTATATTTAAAATAGGTTTAAAATTACCCTTAAATAATTCAGTTACCTAGATAATTAGATGCTTATGCAATAATTATTTTATAATAAAATATAAATAAATACTTGGTAAATGATGGTAAAAGATGACTAGGTAAGAGTAAAATGATAAGCATTTTGAGCTAAATTTTAGCTCATTAAACAAGTATTATAGGACGGAGGAGTACAACTAATATGTAATTTTTAAAAACATGCATATATTTTGTCTTAGTTTTTTTTTTATTTAAACTTGATATTTGAAAATATTATGGGTCTCAACTAGTTGTAACTCTATGGCTAATTAACGAATTTTATTTTATTAGTTGTCAGTGCCTCAGTTAATTTTTATTATGATATTTGTCATTGGTGTGGTAGGCATCTGGTTATTGACATTTACTTATGCAAGTAGTTAAATTTTAGGATTAATTCCTCTTTACCCACATAGCTCAAATTATAATCCATCAAAACCCAACCCAAATTTAAAAAGACAACCCCCTTTTATATTTCAAATCAAAATTCCTTTAAATCCCAATATGATATATACCTGGTCAAATATAATTTCTAAATACCAATTTTACCCCTCCCCTCATTCACCCAACATACTCTCTCCCTCTCGGTTGAACGGGACCTGGCATTCCTGTATTATCCATTGATAGAGGCTGAGATTTAGGGTTTCTTTCATCAACTATGGCTGGACTTCGTATTCCGCCGCCGATCTGATATCCGACGATGACCGTTCCGTCGCATCCGATTTCTGGTCCATTAAGAGCGACTACGGAAGCACTCTTGACGACGATCAGCGACACGCCGATGCATCTGAAGCTCTCGCTGCTGCTGCCACTTACCCTGCTGCTGCCTCCGATTACAGGTTATATTTCCCTGTTCAGTTACGACTTCATTTAATAAATTGCTGAAATCAATTTATTTCAGCAATGTGATTGAGTTCAAGGGTTTGAAAACTTTAAAGTTCCTAATTTCGTAGTGCAGGTGTTTAAGACGTGGAAGACGTTGGATATTTCAAGAAGTAACGCATTCAACTATGAGAACATCGTAGGATTGTTAGCTGAGGAAGGACTAGCTGAAAATATAGTGTGGGTCCTCAGAGATATGGCCAGTAACAAGATTGGTCCTTCGTCAAAGATATACTATGCCTTGATTCAATGCTTCATTAAAAAAAAGGGTAGATTTGACGATGCTTTGGCTTATATTAATGAGATGCAGGAAATGAATTTGAAGCCAAGTAGGGAGATATATCATGAGCTCATAAGATTGTGTGAGGTCCTATACTACTTGCTATAGGACCATCCAATGGTCTTATAGCTTTGTATATGATGTTGCCAGGTCATATACCATTTGCTATAGGACCATTCAAAGGTCTTAATGCGTTGGTATAAGATTGTGTGAGGTCCTATATCACTTGATATAGGACCATTCAAAGGTCATATAGCTTTGTATATGATGTTGTTAAGTCCTATACCAGTTGCTATAGGACCATTCAAAGGTCTTAATGCGTTGGTATAAGATTGTGTGAGGTCCTATACTACTTGTTATAGGACTATCCAATGGTCTTATAGCTTTGTATATGATGTTGCTAGGTCATATACCATTTGCTATAGAACCATTCAAAGGTCTTATAGCTGTGAAATCTCTTTTTTTTTTAAATTAATTTTCCTCCACAGTTTATACTAATAAAATATATTGCAAAAATAAATGTAAACAAAGCATTGGCCAAGCGGTTAAGACCTTGGTTTATAGTAGAGGGTCTAGAGTTCGAATCCCACACTCTACATTTTGATTCAATTTTTCTAAAATAACATAGAAAAGGACGGCTGTTTAGGAACTGGACGGGAAGGAGGGGTATTCTAGGTATATTAATTACAGCGGGTTTCTGAGGAATTTCTGATCTCGATTGGGTATTTATGGGTTTGTGATCTCACTTATGGGTCTTAGGGTCCTTGGCCCTAAATTTTAATTTATTACAATATGTGTTAATTTGTAATCGGTGACCTAACTAATTTTTTAAGTGGTGTTTGTTTTTAATTTTTTTAGTATTGTTTGTTTGAGTTCACGTGCCCATTTTAAATTAATGTTATTTATTTATCGCTAATAATAAGATAGTTAAATATTATAATTCTACATAAACGTTATTATTATGATTACCGTTACCATTATGATTATGATTTATTATTATGGCATTAATATTTTTATTCATGAGTACGAAAAAATAGGTTATATATCATTTAAAACTTTTCAGAAAATAAAAATAAAAATCGTGTGGTTCCAATTTTTTCGTCAACTCAAAATTTGATCCCCTCACCAAAATTTCTAGATTCGCTACTGCTCACAGATTTTATATAGATATCCTAACTATTTCTATCTAGCACACAAGTACACAATAATATTGGCTATCACTTGAATTAAACAGATGTCGATCCTAAACCATAAATGATCTTAATTTCTCTGCAAGAAATACAATTTCTTGCTCAATAAAGAATTTCGCAGCCAAAAGGATTCCATGCCACAAACGAAATAGTTCCCTAAGCAGTTTCAGCCCAGCCCAGCCTAGCCTTCAACACGTTCGCACGGTCGTGCGTCTTGCCAAACACGACTGTGCAGTATTCTGTTGGATTTTATGAGTCCACGAGCAGCGGAATTAGCATCTAAATAACACAAAACCCAAGATCCCTAAGATCCGTTCTATACAATTAAATTGAATTCCTATGAGATAGAATTTACCAACCTTAATTGCTTTCCGTTCTTGAGCTATCGAACAATTTATCGATGTGATTTTGAATCACAAGCTTCGATCTTCAAAACTTGAATCTCAGATTAGAACTCTAGGCCTTGATCGTCGTACGAGCGAAGACCCTCTAGTAGTATCCACACCTTTGAATGAACCAAGAACGGTTCTTGAGGATTGCTAGATCCTTAAACCTTTAAAGGATATTGAGAAACCTTTATTGTGATTTTTTCTTAGAAAATTCGGCTGTGTTTCGGCTGTTCACAGACTCATATTTATACTACAATAGTATTAATATTTGTACCCTAATCGTATTAGGAAACTAGGTTGTAAACCGCCTCCGGGCAAGTTATGTCGCGATATGACTTTTGCCACTTGGCTAGGTCTGTCGCGCTACTGCTTAAGCCAGATCAGGAATTCTCAATTTTCTTCCTTTGGTTTAACCAATTCATTTCAATTGTGTGTGACCCAATAGGATTATATTATGTTGGCAATGAGCTCAATCATATCAACCCTCATAAAATATAAGCGAACACTAGCAAGCCATTATGTCTACCCAATTAATATAACGTAAGAGTTCACGTTTCTAATGGTACACTTTCATTTCTCCCTTTGTCTCACGATGTTATATTGAACACAAATCATGGTCCACGTCAACTTGCATTTGTTCAATGCTTTCTCGATATTGAGTATAATGATAATCCAATCGCATTGGGGTATGGCCATACACTTTCATCATTATCACTCATCGAGGGGCCCAAGCAAAACATCTCTCTTTCGAGGGACAAATTCCATCTTGACTTATCATCCTTCCCATCATGAATCCGATCATGCCCAAGATAACCTTTATAAATATCGTGTTAAGATATCGTTTGACTAAAATTAAACATAACTTTTATCATATGTAAGGTCATGATAATCTCAGGTCTAGGGACCAAATGAAGTGACCATATGAGATTTAATTATGACATTTGACCATGACATAAATCTCATACGGGTCAAGTACAGTCACTTGTTCACTAACAAGTATCCATAATTTTAATGTTCATCTCTATGCATATAATCATCATATGATTATCCATTAACAATTATACTAATTATTCACTTAATAAATAGGGACGGAGATTATTACAATAAATATGCAAAAAATATAATAATCAAATAATAAACTTTTCATATAATAATAAATAATGTCAACATATAGGTCTATCAACTATAGGCCTAGGCCATAACACTAACATATTCGCCGAAGCCTCTATCCCCTTTTTCTGCTTATGCGACCGTGCAACTTTCAACGCGCAGTCGTGCCAAACTCTTTTTACGTTTTTCTTCCTTTTCTTGTTCCGACCTCGATCCTTCGTCCTCGGTTTGGCTACAACCCCCAACAATCTCCCACCTGTAGACAAACCATCCAGTTATTACCTCTGTCAAGCTCCCACCTGAGAATGACATTCACCTATTGTGTCTGCTACAATTAATACTATACCAAGTCTAACCAGATGAGTTGAAGCTGAGCGCCAGTCTTCAACATAACTTCTAGTTCATCCGCTCCGAGTCTTCACTTCTAGTGATCCTCTCTACAAATCCCCGCTAGAGCCGTCAATACGGGAATACGGGACGGGACGGGACGAAATTATGTTGTCCCACGACGGGAACGGGACGAGACGGGACGGGACAAAACGGGACGGGACTAAAATACTCCGTCCCATCCCGTCCCATTTGCGGGACGCGGGATCCCGCGGGACCCATACGGGACCCGTTGACTAGGAGGGATAAGCGTTGACTAGGCGCCAAAATCAATATCCATAAATATAATATCAACAAGAAACTCCAACTCCAAACTACATATTTATAAGACATAACATAAATTGCATAACACCACTGATTGGCTGATTGCATTTGCTGCAACTGCAAACACTAAGCTAAGCACATAACACTAAGCTAAGCACATTAAAAAATGGACTCTTGCAGTGTCTCAACGTGGGATAGACAGGAATCAGGAATAGAATATTTGGATATATAGATTAAGTGTGTGGAAGGGAAAAGGTGTGTATACTACATTTCAGAAACTACACGATCTAAATGAAAATTTAATGTGCATCAGAGTAAGAGAGATTGCGCCTACGTGTTTGTGTTGAATACCAATATAAATGTAAATCGGCGCAAGGAGATTTACGACCCTATTACAAGCATATATGTGCAGGCACTGGAGCAGTGAATCATTGAGAAAACAAGCCATCATGCCGACAAGCTGCATCCCTGAAAATCTTAGAAAAACTAACTGAAACAACATACTTGGGGAGCAACTGAACAGAGATACGGGTCAATACGGGAAAACGGGACGGGACGGGATAAAAATAAGTTATCCCGCGACGGGAACGGGACGAGACGGGACGGGACTAAAATATTCCGTCCCATCCCGTCCCATTTGTATGACGGGACGGGACGTCCCGACGGGACCGTCCCAACTTGACGGCTCTAATCCCCGCTCATCTATTCTTTTCATCCACAAAGACCGACGATCTTATGCTAGACACGTTCTTTGTTTCTCCGTGTTCCACTAACATCCCATCACACACTGTTATGGACCCGCTCCCATGTTGATGCTTATTGAAATCACGCTAGCTAGTCGCGAACCACTAACTTCTTCCCAACATACCTTTTCATGAGATTTCTCCCACTCGATTTTTGGCCTTCACCGTCCTCCACTGGAAAACCCCCTTGTTTCCCTCAAGCGGAACCCGTTGTATGAGGTGTACAACATCCTGCCCCAAGCTGCCAAGTCAGCTCCACCGACAATCCTCCATGTCATGCAGCCAAAGACGACCACCAAT
Source organism: Adenophora triphylla var. japonica (assembly GCA_022495995.1). Lineage (NCBI taxonomy): Eukaryota > Viridiplantae > Streptophyta > Magnoliopsida > Asterales > Campanulaceae > Adenophora > Adenophora triphylla. The sequence continues at coordinate 17,222 of JAFEMH010007572.1, forward strand.
CTCTTCCATGAAGTTCAATTCTCTATTCCACCTTAAATGTTCTCCCGAATGTCACAATATTATCCCATGCTGCCATGCTATTGCACGAAATCTGCACTGCATCGAAATATGTACCATACCTACCGTAGCTCATCGAAATCTGTACCGCTGTACCAAATATGCACAAAATTCTGCCTCACAAAAAATCTGCACCGCACCGTATCGTACCAGAACGCACCGTCTAGATCTATGCAAAAAATCCTAATCCCGTTGCCCAAAAATGATTTCATCGAATTTCCATGTCGAGTTATCTCCGCCTATCGCCACTGCTCCCACAATTCTCAATAACGCAAATCCGTCTAGATTGCAAAAAATCCTAATCCCGTTAGATTCAGCAATCCTACGCCTGTTTGGATTCTACAATCTTTGATCTCGAATCTGTTGTCCTTCCATGATTATTTAACTGCAATCCTAATTTGAATTCCTGCAGTCCCATATTCATCAACCTTGATCCTATTTGATCTAAGTAGCATAACCCATATGAATCTTTGCATCCCCTAATTTCGATCCATGTTCCTGTAACCTACATACAATCAATTTGGACAACCTTGATCTCTGAACTGGAGCTCTGATACCAGTTGTTGTGGAATTGTGGTATATAAGAGCAGTATTGTCCCATACTAATAACTGATAGCGTGAATCAACATCCATGAAACAACCATATGAAAGCAAAAAAAAAAAGAAAACATACAATTTGTTTACCCAGTTCACCCCTAAAAGGGATTACATATGAGGCACTACCAAGTCGGGATATTCACTATAATCACAAATCTGTCGTGTTACAATAGAAAACATATTTTGTCTCAACAAAATAATTCCACTTTATGCCCAAACCCTCACACAATCACCTCTAGACATGCTTTTTGATCATCCAAGTAATGCCCCTAAGGGCACCACAAGGCCGCCCCGCCTTGCCCTAGGCTCTATTGTTGATCTCACATATTGTATAGATATCCTAACTATTTCTCTCTGTCACGCAAACACACAATAATATTGGCTATCACTTGACTCAAATAGGTGTCAATCCTAAACCATAAAGGATCTTAATTTCTCTATAAGAAATATCATACTTCTTGCCAAGAAAGAATTCTGCAGCCAAAATGATTCCACGCCACAAATGAAACAGTTCCCTAAGCAATTTCGGCCCAGCCTATCCTTCAACACGTTCGCATGGTCGTGCGACTTGCCAAGCACGGCCGTGCAGAATTTGTCGAAGCCTTTGTTCCCTTTTTTCTGCTTATACACGATCGTGCAACTTTCAACGTGCGGTAATGTCAAACTCCTTTTACGTTTTTCTTCCTTTTCTTGCTACGACTTCGATCTTTCATCCTCGGTTTGGCTACGATCCCAATATCATGATGGTTGAGTGGAGGGAACACTGCAACAGTTCACTGGGATCTCGCTGGGATCCAAAATCCTTTACTATTATGGGTCCTTGACTGATGAGTGTCAGATCTGGTTAAAGTGTCTGATAGATACTGTCTTACTGGGCTTTAATATGGTCCAGTGGCTCCGCATGGAATCCAAAACTTATTACTCTCCAGTTCACTCTCAACAAAAGTTTCACTCTCAACAAAAGTTTACACATATACTCTTCCCTAATTTGTTACGTGCAAATATGTCACTTGCTCCCTCCATCCTGAACAATATTTCTAATTTTTTTTACCTAATGGGCCTTGGCCTTGTGGTATTATGGTGGCTTCTCGAAGGGGAGGTCACCGGTTCGATTTCCTCCACGGGGAATCATTGTGGTTTAATTCCTATCTTGGGTTTCAGGGTTTTTAGGAGCCCCCCGGGGCACATTCGTGCAGTTAAGGAAGCAGCACTGTTGGGCTTGCAACCTCAGTGTGGGGAGTTCAAATCTTGGCAGGAGCACTAGAGCAGCCATTTGGTGTTGTGAGAGTGATGTAATTGCCTCGACAAGAGCAGCTGGAGCAGCCATTTGGTGTTGTAAGAGTGTGAATGCCTTGTGGGAGGGCTCCCTTGGGTCCAGGAATATAAGGGGTGATGCCACCCTGGCTGCATAGGGCATATCCCGCGATTTACCTCCGCCAGCATACTGAGGGGCCGGTACCTGGTAGTCCAGGAGTAATCCGGCGAAGCTGGGGAACCTGAGTAATCAAAAAAAAAAAAAAAATCTTTCTAATTTTTTTAATACGAAGTTATTTTGAATAATAATTTTAATAAAACTTTAAAATTTGTTATTGAAACATCAATATAAAAACTACCATTAATACTTTTTAGAGTATGTTGGAACGAAAGGTGTATTAATATATATATATATATATATATATATATATTTTGTAGTTGTATTATTATTTTTTAAAAAATATTTTATTAATTTGTACAATAGTTATAAAATGATAAAATTGCATCAAATCACTTTTCATATTAAGAAATACGCATTTATTTTGGGATGAATAACAATAAAATGTGTGATACACACACACACATATATAAATGAGGATGCTCAAATGAGAACTTATTTAACATGAGAAACAACATTTAAAATGAGAATAAATCACAAACATTGGATTAAAATAAATTAATGGTTTAGATTAAATATCATTTTATAAAAAATTGTGGCATTTTCATAGTTTTTGTGAAAGTCAGGAGGTAGAATGTCATTTGATCGTCACTTTTCAAAACCTGCTTCGTTATCATCCAAATTTTTCTCAAGTTTCAAAATTAAATATCGCAATATCTATAATTCGAAATTTTTTTCGAGAACATTGTTTTTCTCGTCTCGATGAGGTGAATCAAACTACATCCTTGAATATAGAGTTATGAAAAAAAAATGTTGAAAAACAATGAAATTCCCGTAATATACTTGGATTCATTAGCTAATTAGTTACTGAATCCAAATGTATTTTGAACATTGCATTTGAATTTATCAAAATTACACATGGATTCAATAGTTTAGTAGCTACTGAATCCATGTGCAATGTTCAAAATATACATGAATTAAATAGCATATAGTAGCTACTGAATACATGTGCAATATTCAAAACACACATGAATTTAGTAGTTAAGTAGCTATTGAATCCAAACATAATATTAAAAAATACACATGAATTCAGTAGATAAATAGCTACTAAATTCTAGTGCAATGTTCAAAAATACACAAATAGCTACTGAATTCATGTATAATGTTTAAAATCTATACTTATAGTATATTAAAGTAGGCCAAACTTTATAAGGTGTTGCCACATAAGCCAAAAAAGGTGATTCTTGCATTCTTAGGCTTCCAACTCATTCACCCCCTAATTAATTTGTGATGTTTTGAATTTTCCCTAATAGCTATTAATATTCATAGTCTCTAATAGTTATGTGAATGGTTACTTCTTACATATAATTAGTAGTAGTTAAAGTCTTATATTATCTATTCAATATTTCTATAGTTAAATTTATACTTTTTGAATAATAGAAGAAGATATATATTTCTTATATGAGTGTCTTCTAATAGTTAGTAGTACTAACTCATACTTATATATATAGAATAGAAGTATACATTAGGTAGGTTGTGCATTTAAATGTGTGACTTTTGACTTTTCAACTAATCAAACTTTATTAATCAAATAATGTGATAAAACTAAATACACTTCAAGTTGGTGCATGAATTACATTAAATGACTTTTCAATTGATCAAATTTCATTAATCAAATGATAGGATAAGACAAAATGCATTTCAAGTTAGTGAATGAATTACAGTAACTACACCTAAATGAAATAAACTAATAAAGAATATGAAAGATTATATATTCATTTCAAACATATTTTTTATAATTCTCCATTCAATACCTATATTAGCTTGAAGATGAATGGACCTAAATGACTCTTCATTTTGGGATACATATGGTCTTTCCACGGAATATATAAAATTAAAACGAAATATTGTGTTTATTGTTGTATGACATGAAAGACTTTCTCCTACTTCTCTTCTTCTTTATACATTAATGTCAATTGTTCCATTTCTTTTAACATTCTATTTCTACGTCTATGCATATGGTTTAATTTAGCTTTTACTAATTTCTCACAATTTTTTTTTTTGTTTCTTTTCCTTTAGGTTGGGAAGATAGTTCTTGGACAAATTTTGATGAGAAAGAATACATTAGATTGATTGAGAAAAATTGCATCATTTGAGTAAGTTTCACCTCTATAATTTTTGCATATATTATCTCATTGAATTTTCGCTTATCATTTTATTTTACTATTACCTCCGTCCAAAATAAATATACTCATTTCTCACAATTTTTTTGTTTCTTTTCCTTTAGGTTGGGAAGATAGTTCTTGGACAAATTTTGATGAGAAAGAATGCATTAGATTGATTGAGAAAAATTGCATCATTTGAGTAAGTTTCACCTCTATAATTTTTGCATATATTATCTCATTGGATTTCCGCTTATCATTTTATTTTACTATTACCTCCGTCCAAAATAAATATACTCATTTCTCACAATTTTTTTTTGTTTCTTTTCCTTTAGGTTGGGAGGATAGTTCTTGGATAAATTTTGATGAAAAAGAATACATTAGATTGATTGAGAAAAATTGCATCATTTGAGTAAGTTTCACCTCTATAATTTTTGCATATATTATCTCATTGAATTTCCGCATATCATTTTATTTTACTATTACCTCCGTCCAAAATAAATATTTATTTGTTCTCTTCATCAAAAAAACACAATATATTTATTTTAAGAGGGAATAAGTTTGATTTTACTTTACCCACCAAACTTCTTAGGTATGTGAAGTACTTAGATTCATTTATACAAATTCGTTATAGAACCTGAAAAGGTCGACATAATTTTTTTTTTTTATTGATTTGAATATTACCAATTGGTTATTTTTATGATATTTGTTATTTGAATTTAGTTCTGATTTGAGTTTAAAAAAATTATTTTACATTTTGGTGAGTTATCCTTTTAATTGCTATGTCTATATATTTTCTTTTTATCATAATTTTATTTGAGAGTTAATTTTGGTCTTCGTTGATGTTTTATATATTTTGATTATGTTTTACTAATTAATTTTAATTTATTCTTTATCTTTTACTCCAGATTATGTTTTGGAGTTGTTGATTTTAATACAAATTATGTATATATCAATGTAATACAATTTCAAGTATTAAGTTGCAAAAATGAGTTACCAAGTTATATGAACTTCACATCCATTTTCAAATAGAACTTTTTCTTATTTTTATGTTATTATAATTTTTTTTCTTAAAATTTTTATTGTTTAGTGATCCAATTTTACGGATGAAAATATATAATTTACTTCATTTGTCTTTATATACTTAGAGAGGCAATTATTCAATATATTTAATTTATAATTTTTATTATAAATATCAACTTAATTATATAAATTAAGTTTGTATAGACACATATACACTTTCTATCCCACCATATGAAACTTTACAAAAAGTCCTCTCCATATTTATAAATTACTGATTGATCCATGAAAAAAATATTACTTTATACTATCAAGATAATACTTAATGAAAAAAAACCACTCATATAAATTACTGATTGATCCATATTTTTTAAAAAAGTTTTTATGTAATAAATCTTAAAGAAAGATGAATGAGTGGTTGACTTTGGATCATCAAAAGTCTTTTATTTATGAATCAAATTAAATTAAATTACAACATGCAATAAATATATGTTCATATAATAAGTCCTAAAAGATGCAAACTAATTTTAATGATTAATTGAATATGATAAGTCTTTTAAAATCAAATGTTAGATCCACTATGAATTAATTCTACTTTAATTATGCAACAAGTCTTTAAAGGACATGAATTATAAGATGACTTAATATTTGGATTATCAAAAGTCTTTACATATAAATTGAATTAAATTTAAAATTAAAACATCTAATAAATATATATGAATATAATAAGTCTAAAAAGATGAAACATTAGAAGTGTAACTTAATTTAAAGGAACTGAATATGAAAAGTCATATAAAATTCAAAGATAGATTCATTATGAATTAAATATTTTTTTAGTGTTATAAATCTTAAAGGAAGATGAATGAGTAGGTAAATTAATATTTTGCTTATCAAAAGTCTCTTAATTATGAATTAACTAAATTAAAAGTTAAAACATTTAATAAGTATATATGCATATAATAAGTCTTAGAAGATGGAACATTGGACAAAAAAAGTTTTCTGGCTACCAAAATTCTCTTATTTTAAATTTAATTAAAATGAAATGAATATAGTATGATACGAAATTAATGTTAGATCATCATGAAGAATGAAGAGGCAAACTCATCATGCTTTAAAATAAGTAAAACAATATACCCCATCTCTTCCACCTCACTTGATCATTTCACTTCACTTGAGACTTCTCAAAATGATAATCATTTTATAATTTTATATTCATTCTGTCTCAATCATTCATTCTCTCTCTTCATTTTTCACCACACAATTTTTTCAACTAGCCTACTATTAACCCACTCATTCTCTCTCCCTCTCTCTTTATTTTCTACCACGCATTTTCTTTATTTTATTTTTTTCCCTTAATTATTGTATCCACCTCTTAGGTATTAAGTGACGTGGGACCGGAGGAGTAAGTGGTAACAAAATAAATATATTATGATAAATTAAAGTCATAAACATTTTTAAAAAATAAATAAATTTAAAAGTACCCGTGCAGAAAAACAATTAATGTGGTAATAACTAAAGAAAATCTCTCAAAAAATGACTAATAATAAATTAAAAAGTATCCCGTGCGTAGCACGGGTTTCATCCTAGTACACATAGATTCAATAGCTAACTAGCTAGTAGCTACTGAATATATGTGTAATGTTCAAAATACAAATGAATGGATCTGTAAAAGGACAAACAGTTATTGAGAGCACGTATTCGATTCAATAGCTAATTAACTAATAAATCTATATGTATATTTGAACATTGCACTTTCATGCGTATTTTGTACATTACATATGGATTAAATAGCTACTGAATTACTAAATTTTAAAAACAATATGTTTTATTTATATTTTTATGTAATAATAAAATATAATAAGATTTTTTTTCATATTTAAAAAGAGGCTTTGACCAATTAGTCCCTCACCCAAATAAAAACTACCTTTAAGGACTAACATTATCAAAACAGCCAAAAAGGCCCTCAATTTTTTTATACCAAATTGCCCCCCAAACCCCTCCCCCTCTCTCTCTCTCTCTCTCACGCACGGACGGGACGGATCGTTCCTTTCTCTCTCTCTCTCTCTCTCTCTCTCTCTCTCTCTCTCTCTCTCTCTCTCTCTCTCTCTCTCTCTCTCTCTCTCCCCTCTCTTCTTTTCTTTTTTTTTTTTTTACGTTTTCTTCTTATTTTTTTTCTCTTTTCCTTTTTTTTTTATTTTACTTTTCTCTCTCTCTTCCTTTTTTTTTCCTCTTAAATTTTTAAAATGCAATATCTCAAAATTTAAAATTAGAAAAAATAATTTGAAATCACTGTTTTAATCACATCGCCAAGACGAATCAAACAAGTTTACTCATCATATATTTCAAAATTTATAAATAAAATAATTATTTTTCACTTGTAAAAATCCGAAAAAATCATTTGTCATTTTTCACACATGAGTATAACTGTATAATGATTTTCACATTTATAAACTAAGAAGTCTATTTCACAGTTTTGGTGAAAATAATTGTATAAATAAATGTAAAATTGACCTCACAATCATAACTGAGAAATTGACCTCACGGGTTATTGCCTGGTACACAAACAATCATCAACAGCGATAAATAATGGGTAAACCACGAGATACTAAGTAGCAAAATAACCGTGAAATTGACCTCACAGCTTCTCGGCTTATAAAGGTCAAAAACCAAACCATTTCACATTCATAAACAACCGTGAAACCGACCTCACAGCTTTAGTAGCAAAATAAGCGTGAAATGGAATTCACGCTTATGCATAATAACCTGTGAAAATCATTACACAATTATTTACATCAAACCCAACAACCGTGAAACTTGTTCTACAGTTGTCCTAAAGGAATGACACAAAAATAACACTCATAACTATAATCGAGAAATTGACCTCACAGCTTGTGCACAAACATAATTCTCAGCTTGGAAATGTGCAAATCATTACACAGTTATGCACAATAACTGTGAACATCATTACACAGTTATTTACATCAAACCCAACAACCGTGAAACTTGTTCTACAGTTGTGCTAAAGGAATGACACAAAAATCATAACTGAGAAATTGACCTCAACAATCATAACCGAGAAATTGACCTCACAGCTTGTGCACAAACAATCATAACCGAGATTTCTTTAAAAGCGGTATTTCACGAGCTTATGCATAATAACTGTGAAAATCATTACACAATTATTTACATCAAACCCAACAACTGTGAAACTTGTTCTACAGTTGTCCTAAAGGAATGACACAAAAATAACACTCATAACTATAACTAAGAAATTGACCTCACAGTTGTGCACAAACATAATTCTCAGCTTGGAAATGTGCAAATCATTACACAGTTATGCACAATAACTGTGAAAATCATTACACAGTTATTTACATCAAACCCAACAACCGTGAAACTTGTTCTACAGTTGTGCTAAAGGAATGACACAAAAATCATAACTGAGAAATTGACCTCAACAATCATAACTGAGAATTGACCTCACAGTTGTGCACAAACAATCATCAACAACTAATAAATAACGGGTAAACCAAACATACTAAGTACCAAATTAACAGTGAAATTGACCTCACAGTTCTCAGTTTAGAAAGGTCAAAAACCAAACTATTTCACATTCATAAATAAATGTGAAACTGACCTCACAGTTTTAGAAGTGTGAAATTTTTTTCACAGTTATTCACATCACAACCAACAACTGTGAAATAGATCTCACTGTTGTTCTTTAAAAGAATGTCATAAAAATAGTGAAATCTATCACACGGTTATGCACAATAACTGAGAAATTGACCTCAACAATCATAACTGAGAAATTGACCTCACAGTTGTGCACAAACAATCATGAATAACAGATAAATAACGGATAAACCACACATACTAAGTAGCAAAATAACTTCTGTAGCAACTTTTACAATTTTACAATTTTACAATCATAACAAAAATTGACCTAAGCAGACAGACTACAATTCAGATGAAAAGTTTTGTAGTAACTTTTACAATTTTAGGACCTAACCACTTCAATGGGGTTGTCTTAATGAGATCTGAAACAACTTCAACTTCAAAGTGCAAGACTTCACATTCTTGGAAATTCCTAGACAAAAGATTCGAGTACATGATCGATCTAGTGAGAAAAAAAGTACTTATCCCCCATAAGTACATAAAAAGGAGTAAGAGGAATAACAGAAGAAACAATTAAGCCAATGACTATAACTCATCCAGTAAAGAGAGGAATGATCGCCTCCCTGCTTATGAGCAAGATTTATAATGTCTTCATATCAGCGACGACCTTGAAACAGAAATTCTATATATAATGAGGATTGAGAAGGAGCAACACCCTATTTACAATACTAGCGAATAGAAAGGAGTTTCATAGAAGGAGCAACACCCTATTTACAATCCTCATTGAATCTATCTATTTGAGATACTGTATATGTTACTGAGTTTTAACAAAGGTGAAGGAGATGTTGTATCAAACTCACCAGCCTAGTCCAGACCTTAAGGAATATTAGTCCAAAAGCCCACTCCTGATATAGAAGGAATACTGGACTTTCATCAACAGGCACTCGCATAGGCACAATTATCAGAAGTTCAAAGAGCAGCCCAATCGCTGAAGAAGATGATCAGCAACATCAATGGTGGATCTGGTGGATGGTCATGGAGCAGTGGAAAAACAATGCCAAACCAGTTTCATGTCTGCAATATGGAAAATCATCATCCAAATGTTGAGAAACATAATAGAAACTCAATTTGCTCGCAAATAAGCATAATTCCGAGCTTAAACAATTTATAGCAGCATGAATTTCCTAAAAACTGTCCATTTCACAGTTTTGAAGTTTACAATATGCACGTATTACTGAAAAGAGAGAATGGATCACATGTTTTTGTTGTGAAAGATACCTGTACCCATTCAAAATAGCTGACGGTCACACCTCCGACATTTGCGTATATGTCGGGTAGCATTATAACTCCTTTCTTTGACAGTCTATTATTTCAGTCTTCTGGATGATTTTAACAAACATGGTTCAGGGATCACTCAACAATAACCTATAGCCCCACCAACAGTTGTGCAGCCTTCTCCAAGTGCTGCTTCTGCAGCTCCTCTTGTCTCTACCGGTGCAGCTGTAGCTTCTGATGGAGTGATTGCATCTAGTGAAGATGTGCTTACAAGAGCAGCAGCACTCGGAAGAGGGGTAGCCACTACTGGATTCAAGAGGTTCCTTGGTTTAACTGAAGTTGCTAAAGACCGTAAGGATGGGCCTTTCAGGAAGCTCTTCAATGCCTGATCATCTTCAAAAGAGACTGCAAGGATTTGGGAAGGTTTTACAGCATCAACCCTGTTAGAGTGGCTGATTTTAGCGGCATTACTATCTTGGGTCATTGTGCTTGGGACGGAGCACAACAATCTCTGATAGTGTGCTAATGGGCTCTTAAATAACTCTCTTATGCTCCATGCCTTCTGGCTATCTATTTGCGTGATGATATATTATTATTATTATTATTATTATTATAACTTTAATTTTTTTACCCTTGCACGTCTACCTAGTACATTCTATCTAATTTTTCATTATGTTCTTTCGACAAGAATAAGATTTTGTTGTTGTTGCTGTTATCATCATACTTTCAATGACAAAAACCAGCTTGAATCAAATTGGTCTGATTTTTTTTCTACGGCTGTGGCTAGGCGGATACCACTTGTTCATGGCGATCTAACTATGGTGGATTTCTCCTTTTGGTCCCTCATCTATGTCTCTCGTTAATTTCTAATGTCAAACTTTATCGCTAATAAATTATGTTCGGTAATATTCTGCATAATGCTTAACGCTGCAAAGACTATGTTCTTGTATTCAAACTAATATAAACTATTCTCTAAATGCATGTCAACTGTTTACAAGGTCAATCATTGAGTTTCAAAGTCTTCCCATATTGTCGTAACTCGTACGCTCAAAAAAAAAAAACCTAGCTGACACTTCAATCCTTGATAAAAATCAATACTTCATGGTTATTTAACAGAAATTAGTTCTTATTACATAAATAAAAGAAACTTTATTCATTAATTTACTACAAACAAATCTTTTCCACTGTCTACATTTTTCTGCCAACACTAAAATTAATTAGCTAGCTAGGTTGCCAAATTTGACTTAATAAAGAAAAAGAAAAAAAAAGCGAAAAATGGAGTAAACCATAAGAGGATCCAGTGATGCATACCATGTTAACCAAGTCCGTCTGACCTGACTTTCGTCAACCTAAATCTCGATCGCGCATTTTGTCAAACACCCTGCGTGCATCTCTCATACTACCACATTTCACATACATTTCAATCAACTTAGAGATCAATTCTACATTGCCACTGTAAGGTGAACGATTCAGTAACTGTTGAACCTTCTTTCCAAGCTCGAGCGACTTCAAATTCCTACGCTTAAACTCTTCTTCTTCATCGAGAATGATCCTGGAAAGTTGAATTGGAGTGAAGGGGATTTGGGGTTGACGAAATTGAAAGATAAGGAACACGGATTTGGGTTTTTAATATGTTTGATTGAGAATAATTGGTGTTTGATTTCACGGTGGTCGCTATGGGTATGGCAGTGGCAGTCTAGCCATGGAGCTCGCCGGTGGTGTAGAAGCTGGAACGGATCGCCGGTGGTGAAGCTGCGCACGGATTGCGGATAGTGATAGAAACGGATTGCGGATAGAGAGAGAAGAGTAATTGCGGATAGAGAGAGAAAGAGATTGAAAAAGGGCAGTTTGGTCATATAAATTATTATAAATAGGAGAGGGACTCTACGGTCGTTTTGATTTGAAGTCTTGGATCCTAAGGTAAAATTTGAAATATACTATTTTTATTGGTAAATTTCACCCTATCTTAAGGGCTTATTGGTAAAAATCCCATTTAAAAATGCTGACATTTATTTTGTGACGACCAAACTTAAAATTGTAATACTTCCTCCGTGTTAAAATGAATGTCAATTTTTTTTTAAGTTTAGTAAATTAAAAAATAAATTGAACATTTATTTGACGACGAAGAGATGATTTATTATTGAATAATCGACAAAATTAACAAAATTATGTGAAGTTAAAGATAATTTTGAGGAGCAACCAACCTAGTTGCGCCAAGATAAGATAAGCAAAAGAGTAGGAACAATTTGAACAGAAAAAACAGTGAAGAAAGCAAAAGAAAAGTACGGTAGTAGACTGTATGATAGGGAGTACTTGTCAATAACCTAACGGCATCCGTCCACAATGTGTGATAATAATTTATTGTGCCATGAACCAAAGTGGCCTTGGCCCAATGATATGTTGGTGACTTCTCGAAGGGGAGGTCACCGGATCGATTTTCTTCAAGGGGAATTTTTGTGGTTTAATTTTTATTTTGGGTTTCAGGGCCTTTTGGAGCCTTCCGGGACACATCCGTGCAGTTAAGAAAGCAACATTGCTGGGCTTGTATCCTCAGTATGGGGAGTTCGAATCTTGGCAGGAGCAGCTGGAGCAGCCAATTGGTGTTGTAAGAGTGATGTAATTGCCTCGACAGGAGCAGCTAGAGCAGCCAATTGATGTTGTAAGAGTGATGTAATTGCCTCGACAGGAGCAGCTGGAGCAGCCAATTGGTGTTGTAAGAGTGATGTAAATGTCTTGTAGGAGGGCTCCCTTGGGGCTCTGGAGTATAAGGGGTACTGCCACCCTGGCTGCATAGGGCACATCCCACAATTTACCTCCGCCCGGCTATGCGAGGGGCCGGTGCACAGTGGTCCAGGGGATTAGTCCGAGCGAAGGCAGGAACTTGGGTATCAAAAAAAAAAAAAAATTATTGTGCCATGATAGATATAATAGACTCAAATAAAATAACATTTCTTCTAAAAAATTGACCTTATTTTTAATTGTTAAATTAATTTAACTTTGATCAAAAAAATTTCAAAGAAATTAATAACTTCATAAAATTTAAAAAAATATTATATGTGATGATGCCAAAATCGTCAAATCAGCCCAAATCCAAGCGATGATTGCTCCGGTGATTGCAAGGCCTGAAAATAAGAGAAAACACGTAAACTAAGCTGGGGCGGATCCGGCTAAAGGCCCTCCGGCGTGAGAGTAAGTTCACGATTTGTATATGAGAAAACAAATGGACAGAGTTTTCCCAATGTAAAAAGTAATGTACCAAATAATGAGCCATGGGGCTTGTATTTATAGGGATGGATTGATAGAATCCATGTTGAAGTAAACTTGTAAAGAGATAAGATGTAATCCTAAGAGAATTATATCTGTTAAGGAGTCATTGTTTGACTTGAAGTGGTGTAGTTGATTACAATCCTGATTAAATCATGAATGTGTAATCCTTGTTGTGTAAGGACTGTATATTCTGCTAGCCGGAACGCCGAGGAACACAAATGTTTTACCTCGGCTTTGGCAAATAGACCGAGTGTGAATGTGTGCCCCAAAATTTTTGTTTATTGGAATTCACGCGAGTTTGAAGACATCCGAGTTATTTGAAAAACGGAGTCGCCACGCCATTTTGATTACCTCAAAACTTTGAAAAAAAGGTTTTATGGGTTCGGAGGTTAAGTTACCCCTTGGGAAGAACGTTTGGCGTTCACCCAAAGTGCCTTGCCGGAGCAAGTCTCCCGAGATTTCATTAATCGTGTTTGCTTGCGTGCTTTCTTTGTGTGCATGTGTTTGAAAGTAAAGGGGGGAATGTCCCAAGTTGTCTTCCGGACGTACAAACCATTTGTTGGTTGTCGCTCGGGATTTCTTGGAATTTATGTATTTGGGATTATGATCCCGTCCTCATCTTGGACTTGTGATCATTGCATTTTTAACCTCCGGACCCTCGGGACTTGCGTGATCGAGAGCATGACTCTCTTTTGGTCAAAGATGAGGTTCCTTAGGAAGGAATGTCCTTAGCCCATCAATCCTACGCTTTAAGACGGTCGAGCTCGTATAGAGGCTTCATACTCATTCTTAAGCGATAATCGGAGATATAGGGTTCAAGGTTATCCTTTTCCTAAAGAAATCATGAACCTTTAATGGAAGGAACGATGCAAAGATGAGAACTTTTACACCGGTCCGTTCCAAGGTTGGGGAAAGGGGAAATGCATGATGAAAAATGACTCTTTAATGAAAAGATGACATTTTGGTTTTAGCAAATGATGCTTTTTGATTGAAAGAAATGATCTTTATGCAAATGATTCATAAAGATAGGATTTTTATGCAAATGATGCATTAGAAAAGGTTTTTGAATGCAAAGGATGCATTTTTATTGGAAAAGATTGGATCTTTATATGCAAATGATGCATAAAGATAACATTTTTATTGGAAAATAGAGATTTTAGGTGCAAAGGATGCACCTTTATGAAAAAGACTACATTTTTATGACAAATGAGGTCTTAATGCATGCAAAAAGAAGGGGATGATAAAGATGTGATCTTTAAGCTACCAAGTCCCAAGCAATATAAAGACAATGCAATGAGCAATTTATAAAGCAATTAGGATGCAAGGATAGGGCGTGCGAGGTTACCAATGACTTCCTTTGCTTCTCGGGACGGAGCTAGGAGGAGGGGTCGATCTTTGGTCTTCAAGGAGGAGGGATGTAGCTTCTTGGCCTTCCTTCTTCTTCTTCTTGAATTCTAGCCAGTTTCTTCACGTATTTCGAGTGTATTGTGTATTTTTCTCATATATTGTGTGTGTTGAAATGGGTAGAGGAGGGCTCTATTTATAGGCGATCTGGATAAGGCTAATGAAGCCGTGCGCTGCGAGCCCTTTGCAAATGAGGCCGTGCGGTCTTATCCATTATGACTCAGCATTCTAGAACCATGCAAGGTGGCATTATTCTAGAAGCTTCTCCCTAATTAAGAAAAACGTGTTTTCTTAATTAGGAAGGCTCCCTTCAGCCCTTATTTAATTAAAAACAGTTCCGGAATGTTTAGGACGCATTTGAGAAGGTCCTGGAGAATTACCGGGAAACTTACCGAAATTGTCGGAAATTTAACCTGAAGGCATGAGCGATTTGGGTACTTACAGAAGCCCTCGGCAACGTCACTTGCAAGGCGAGTGGGGTTGTCGATAGAAAGGATCCGATCGGCGAATGCCGAGACGGATTGGGTGACCAGGCGGTCGAGTGGTGAACCTTTTGGAAGGCTATCTACGTATCCGGAGGAATCAAGCCGGGCCGTAGTTCGGAATTAGGATCCGGGGAGGAAGAAGAGAAGCTGGTCTCTTCTTTGGGGAAAAAGAAGAGAAAATGACCTAGGAGGTCAAGCAATTGATCCCTGCGGGGATATGCTAGGAAGTGACCCGGGTGGTCGGATATCCTGAACTTTTATGAGGGCGCTTTATCACCGAGGAGTGACAAAGAAACGGGGTGACCAAAGTGGTCGAATGGAGTGGACCTTTTATAAAAGGCTACCTACGTATCCCGGAGGAATCAAGCCTTGATCGTAGTTCAAGCATCACTAGATAGTTAGGAACGATGTCTAGGATCCTTGAGATTTTGACAATTCGGAGGCTGTCACCTGATGAAGCTAGAGCTTATGGCACTATCTCTTTATGACGGAGATAGAGGTAACTTAAGTTGGGAAACTTGAGCGTACGTCACTATTCGCGGATAGAGGTAGCACAAGTTGAAATGACTTGGGCATACGTCACTATTCGCGGATAGTGTGTGAGCACCCCAACCCAGGACCTAACACGTGTCCCGAGCTAAGGGAGCTCAAACTAAGAAAAACTATCTCAATTTTTAAAACATTTATTTGCCTTTAAAAGAAAACCACCTTTCAAACTTACAATTTTAAAATCAATTAGTAATATCTCTACTTAGAGGAAAACCAACCATAACTTTAATAAACCGATATCTGATCAAATACATTGGAAACCTTAATTAACATCTGTTTAACAAAAGGGTTTTCCATACAAAATATAAAAGAGGAATACTTAACAAATACTCCTAACAACCCACTCCTATACTTAACTTGTCAAGCCCCAAAAGCAAAGTCCACAATGATACCCCGACCTCACTGGTTCGGGTCACCTGTCTCGGAATCTAAAACAGTAAAGGGAGAGGGGTGAGAATAAATCTCAATGAGCTATTATGGATGCAGCAAGATGCCATACAAGATGCAACACGTAGCATGGCAACACTTAACACATTATGAAAGCGGTAAACACCTTACGTTACCTCATTTTACCTTTTCCCGTCTGAACAATAAGTCGTACAACGTGGGAGTAAAACTCCACTCTTTGGTGAACTGCCCCATGCAGACTCACCGCTTATAGGACTCATACCCCTAGAGATCCATATAAGAAAAACGAGGATACATATATGACCCCTATATTTAGAGTATCATATACTATCATCGCCCTTGCGAGAGCCGTTGGCTTCATACGAGCATTCCCGGTTTCTCCTAATCGCAGCGGTATGTAAAGGCTACTTATCGCTCGGTACAGTAGCTTGCGCGGCCACCCACCACAGCTTGGCCACTTTGCAGAGTGGGAAGGGTCCACCGGTATGACGAACCTTCAATCACTTATTGAACAAATCAATAATTGATTGAAATCCATCATACCCACCCGAACATAAACACGCTCAAGCACATAATAGATACTCGAGATAATCCACAAAACAGGATAACAATATAATAACATGGTAATGTATACTCATGCTAAACCGAACCATAGTACAACAATTCATGTAATACACAATGCATAATATCACCAATGCATATGAACTCAATTAAGGTAACAATATAACCACATAATCCACGCCGGGATGCAATACAATCATGTACCAATTAATCCACACCGGGATACAACACAACAACTTGCCAAATAATCCATACTTAGGGTATTAAGGTATACACCAAATTCAATGATTCCACAAATTGGGATAATAATGCCACAAGGAGATACATGCCCATTACCAATTAGTTCAATAGTGAAACCTATGGCTTCTACACCATTGCAACTATTCACTAAAGATAGGGAGTGAGGCTACTATATATCATAAACCACTCTTACATAGTCATTATACGACCTCGAATAACATTAATTAAAGTTCAAGTTCTATTTCCCAAATTGGAACTATTTTGGTGAAGTCACAAATCAAACCTATCAACCATTTTCGGGGCAATATTTAAACTACTTCCACAATTCCATTTTGATCACTTAATATGTCATTGATTAGCCAAAGTATTCTACTTTAATCTAGGTTAAAGAGATTTCATTTTGGTTCGAGTTTGATTAGGTTTGAGCAGCTCTAAAATTGATACTTTGAAACCAGGCCAGGGCACGACTCGTCCCCCACGGCACGACTCGTGCCCCCTTGACCTTCCCCGAATCGGCGTCCCCGGTAAGGCACGACTTCCACTTTATCCCTAGTCACGACTCGTCCCCATCCAAGGCACGACTCGTGCCGCGGGGCACGACTCGTGCCACCGAACCCCGTAAACGAGAATAAAATCCTTTAGTAACCCTAACCAAAATTGTCCCAAACTGATTTTCCCTTGTTTGTGAACTTATAAGGACTTCCTAAACTTCATACACATTATACTAATTCATTTAAACCCCAAGATAACCTAAACCCAAATCAATTACCACTTAATTTCCAACCCATTTTACTTCCATTTTTCATGATTTACCATCTTAATCCAACTCCACACATTTTCTTACACTCTTAATCATTTCTTATGAACAACAACAATATTCCATAACATTAACTAATTACTCAACTCCAAGAAGACTTCCAAGACATGTAACAACCATTACAACATCAAGAACAACAATGGATAGTTCATGAGCACATAAATGAAAAGAGGTCATAACAACTCACTTTTGGATTTTATAAGGAAATGTTGATCTTTCTAGCTAGATGACTTCCTCTAGGTGATCCAACTCCAATGGTGCTCCTAGACTTGATTTTTGGTGAAGAAATGCTTGACTTCAAGGCTTGGGCAAAGAGGACTTCAATGGAGGTTCTCTCTATTTTCTCTAGGTTGAAGAAAGTTTAAGGATGAATGAAGGAGAAGGAGGTAATGTGAGGAGGGTAAAGGAGGGGGGGAGGGGCCGGATATGGGGGGAGTAAGAGGAGGGGATGGAGGTGCCACTTGGCATGCTAGGAAGGAGCAAGACCAATGGCCCCCCCTTGAGAACTTTAAAAACCCATGGCTTTCATCCTTTTTAATTTAAAATAAATCCTTAACCCAAAATTCATCCTACTCAAATAACCTCCTTGCACTATTTATCTTATTTCCCTTTTTATTATTTCCCCAAATTTCTTTATTTAATATCCAATAAATTCTCAAAAGATTCCAATCTTACTACTCACCCAATTTATCTTAATTTACGAATTTAAAGACATGATTGAACACAAAAAGCTAGCATAAATATTAAAAGCATCTAATATAATATTAAAAATAAATGCCTAGGGTTGGGGTCGTTACATAGTGGTAGCACAAGTTGAAATGACTTGGGCATACGTCACTATTCGCGGATAGTGGTAGCACAAGTTGAAATGACTTGGGCATACGTCACTATTCGCGGATAGAGGTAGCACAAGTTGGAATGACTTGGGCATACGTCACTATTCGCGGATAGAGGTAGCACAAGTTGGAATGACTTGGGCATACTTCACTATTCGCGGATAGAGGTAGCACAAGTTGGAATGACTTGGGCATACTTCCTATGTCGCGGATAGAGGTAGCACAAAGTTGGAATGACTTGGGCATACGTCACTATTCGCGGATAGAGGTAGCACAAGTTGGAATGACTTGGGCATACTTCACTATTCGCGGATAGAGGTAGCACAAGTTGGAATGACTTGGGCATACGTCACTATTCGCGGATAGAGGTAGCACAAGTTTAGAGTTCGACAATTCGGAGGTTGTCACTAGTGTTATCCCGTTATAACGGAATTAACGGAGAGCGGCCCGGAAATAAAGCTTGATTGCTTAGAGATAAGGGATATTTTACGAAAAGATGTTATCTTGGTTAAAAGATAACGGAAATTGCATGCCCAAGTGGAAGGTCCGAGGCGGGATTGTAATTCTGCTCGGAGCCGAATGAAGCCGCCGCATGAGATGGAGAAAAGAAGCGTACGGCTAGAAGCTGTTTTCCGGTTATTTAAAACGAGGTTTTGAACGGGGGTGGGCACTTGTTGCCGCCCACTTCAGCCGAGAGAGAGGAGAGAGAGAGAATTTCGAAATTCTTCAACCCTCTTGCTTCCCTTTGATTTGAGATGGATCCGGAGGGCAATCCCATACCGAGGCAAGCAAGAAGAAGCATCTCGGCGGCCGCGAGAAGGAGGAGAAAGGAGCTCGTGCGAACGGAAAGAAAGTATGACTTTCTTACGCCTCCATCGAAGCTTTACCCGGGGAGAAGGGAGCATAAATCGACGAACCCGCGATCGGTTGGGGTAAGCATTCTCATTTTGCTCAAATCCGATGATTTTGCTTGAATTTTGAATGATTTAGGGCTTGACCCGAATTTTAGGATTTTCCTAGGATTTTTGAATGATTTTGAGATGCATGAACAACCTATGAGGCTAAGAATATGCAATGTGCAATTTTATTTGATGAAAAATATGAGAATGACTCACTTTTTTCTCGCAAAATGAAGTAAGAATGAGAATTTTTCAAAATATGAGACGGAGTTCTTGCCTTGTTTTAGAACTAGGTCAAAATTCTGATTTTCAATGAGAAAATATGATTTTGGAAGATGAAAATGATTCATGCATGCCATTTTGAAAGAATAATTCTTATGTGCAAAAAATTGTGATTTTGTGCTTTAGGAAAGCAATGACGCGTTTCAAGTGATGAAAGACACGTTTTTTGATGCAAATAATGCTAGAAAAACTTTTATGAATGCTTTTCTTTTGAAAATATGTGCACTTTTGAATATATGCATGCTTTCGAAATGATATGAAGGACTGACGCTTCTTTTTGATGTGCTTGTCTACAGGAGAACAAGTCTAGAGGACCATCCGAGATTGCAGTCAAGCTTTGGCGAGAGGATCTTGGGACTTTGAGAAGAATGGGGTAAATCCCAGCGGTGGTGAGGGCTGCGGCTTTGGATGCATTTGTAGAGGCCATCGGCGGGGGTGTCCACATCACCTCTAAGAGCGAGGCTTGGTCCCGAAGCCCTTTACGGAGTTACAGTGGGGACGGTACACATAGCTTTCACCTGGTGGGAGAGGCGACAGTGACTCCTGCCGATTTCCACGGCTATTGCGGCCTACGTTCACGGGAGGCCCGTGACTTGGAGAGACCATATTGCTGCGAGGGTTTCGAGGCTTTGGTAGGGTTTGAGGCGATTCCCAAGTGAGGGATGGAGACGCGGAACGTCGAGGTGGCGATTCGAGACTTGCATGCGAGAATTTTCTTTGCTAATGATGTGGCCCTTGGCCAGTTGGCTAGAACATTCATATGGTTGATGCTATCGAGTCACCATTTTCGCCAGATTACGTACGGCGGCTATGACTTGCCTCCTTGACTCTCGGAGGATGTTGATGGGATAGGGACGGTCTCTTGAGGGAGAGGCCGGATTGGCGGAGTTGTACTTCTCGTTGGACATGTACTGATCGGAATAAGAGGCTGCTTCCATGGACTGCTTCTCATTTGCCCTTGAGGTAGTCTCCTCTCTTTTCTCTTTTCTGTCTTGAGATTTTTATAAGGGAGAAAATGACCTTTTGATGTTTTGAACATGCGGGCTGGTTTTGTGAGGTGATCGGGTTCTTCCCTTGGAACCGGAGTGATGTCACCATCTTCCCTGCTATGGTTATTTGGAGGAGATGCGAGAGATAAATTCACGGGAAGACCCGGATTACCTTCGATTACAAAATGGTGAGGCCGGTCATCAACGAGGATGGGCACGACGGAGTGGACTTCTACCCACAGGCGGTATCAGGAGATCTTGCTGGGAGATGCTATCGAGGTGACGAGGCGAGAGGAGATGGCTTGCGGGCGACATGTGATGTCATTTATTTGGGGACCGCTTCTCGAGGCGCGCATGGCCATGTCCCTCCATTGGACGCCATTACTCCCGGGATCCTCCGGCCACGGATGCTACGGCCCAGGATTGGCCGAGAGGATGAGATTGCTAGGTACCGAGCGGCGTGGGCTGCGAGAGGAGCATTTTGATATGGACACCCCCTACGCTGTGTTTGTGGAGCGGCGCTGAGGACGCCACGAAGCTAGTGAAGGTGGCGGTCACTCGGGGATATGGGGAGGATGAGCCTGCGGCCCGCCGATCCCTCCTGCGCATCTGTCCTACGTGGTCCGTGGAGTGCCGAGGAGGATGAGGATACTGTCCCCGATGCTAGGGAGCCCCAGGTACACCTTGCCGCCTTTGATAGCCTTTGTAAGTGTACTCTTAGGGTCTTATTCCCTTTTTAGCTTTCGATTTTCTGCTTTTGCAATTTTACGAGATTTTCTCTTTTTTTTTTTCTCGGGTTCCGGCTCGCACTTACGATAGGGTGGTCGGGCGGGAATAGGGGCTGAAGGACATGTGCCAGGTCTCTTCGAGGAAGGCGCTGCGCTTCGAAGGCGGCGGCGGATGCACGGGAGCTGGGCGCAAGAGACGGCACGTCGGGGCACAGCGTCTACCTCATCGGCCTCGGAGTACTCTTCCGGTGCCATGCCTCGGGGCGGGGACCCAGCGCCGACATTCTAGAGCAGTGGGCGAGTACGGGCATGATAATGTCCATTTGTCGACTTGAGCGACCGGGAGGACTTGATGAGGGAGGCTAGCATCTATGAGCCGAGTAGCGATGAGGAGGAAGAAGAATCGGAGGCCTAGGAGGTCTCTAGAATAGATTTGGAACAAAAACAAACAATGAACAATTTTTATGCACACTTTGTTTATTTTTTGCTTTATTTGGGCGCCGATGGGGCGAAAACATTGTATTTACATTTTATTTACTTTTCTAATTTATGCTTTTTCAATTTGCATATTATCGAGCCTTAGGGCGACTTTTTTGCTTGGAATCGGGGCTGGCTTGGGCCAAAATGATTTATAATGGTGTATAAATGCTTGAATGGCTTACGGATATGTTTTTGTACATGTTTTGGTTGAAAAAGTGGGGTGAAAACTCCCTTGGGCAGCAACTTTGGTTGCTTTGCAGAATTTTCTGCGAGAGGGCTAATGTAGCCGTGCGGCATTGCCTTGAGGGCAAATGAAGCCGTGCGGCTTACGATTCTGTCTGAGCCTGGTTATTTTCGAATAAAAGCAAGGCTTGGCCATTTCATTTCATTTTCACTCTAGACTTGTCCCAATTGTTCCCGAGCATATTTTGGACCTAAAAGCACCATCTTTGAACACTTTGCGATGGAGAATCCCGTTAGATTGCAAAGGGAAGCGAGACCATTTTCTATCCGGTCTTCAATCTTGGGCGAGACATAACTTCCAAAATCACAAGGGGCTGCTTGATTCTTCCTTCAAGATTAAGTCTTTATGGCATTTGAGGGATCTCCCGCCCGATTGAGACCTGTTGAGAGCCGCGGCAAAGTTAGGACGTCCGGAGACATGTTTCTTGCTTCTCTTACAACGAAATTGTCCCAACGCACGAAGACTTGAGCCTTGATTGGGGGTCCCGAGGGCGAGGCTATATCTATTCCACTGATCGGAGACGTGCCGGTGACGGTAAAGCTTGCATCTTTCTGCGAGATTCCTTTGGGAGAGGTGAGAGGATGATGGTAGCCCGGATAGGATTGACCTTTACGATATCCGGGCGGGTTTGGGTCTCCGGATATGGCTGTGACCACGGTGGCTATGGATGCCTTTATTCTGCGTATTTTCTCGCTCACGTTCACTTTCTTGAGTCCGTAGGGATCTGTCATAGTGGCCTCTTGGACATGGTCGAGAGGCTGCGAGTGGGAAGGATATTGTCCCGCTGGTTTTGGAGAGACATTTCATGGGATCGACAGGATGGCTCGGGAGACCGTTTCATGAGGTCAGGAGTCCGGCTATGTTGACTTTGTGGCTGCGGGGAGAGGCTCGGGGCTTTGCACAGGGCTTTGCCGACTCGGTGCCCTTGGGTGATTTCTCGGAGAGGTGCACCTAGGCGGCGAACGGGGTAGGCGGGAGGGCGATGATGGCTAGGCTATCCACTTCGGACATCCGTTGGTGGATACCATATTGGATTTCGGGAGTCTTATCTTTGTGAGGGTTCCGGGATTCTGGTCATCCTTCTACATACCACTTGGTATCCCGAGGGCGGTTTGGGGCTTTACGGGAGCCATTGAGTGATTGGGAGGACATCCGGACCATGGAGGTGGTGTCATTGGATATGAGAGATCCGGCCGGCTTCTCTTTCTTCTCGAGGGCTTGGACATATCGCTTTCCCACCCGGGGCTATCTTGAAGCGGGAAGAGCACCATCTTGACCACTTGTCTACTTGGGTGAGTACGAGAGGGAGATGGGAGCGACTCGAGAGTTATCTTGGAGGATAGACGTCGAGCTTTATTGGGAGCGGCGTGACTCGAGTAAGACTACGAGGGAGGCGAGGCTAAGGCGAGTTGCCATAACCCAGGGTGACTTGGTCGGAGATATGGAGGCTCGGTACAAGAGATTGTCAGAGGTCGCTCCTTTGGCGAGGCTCGAGAGGGAGGAGGTGCGGACTCGTGCTCGGATAGAGAGAGCACTCATTGACACGGGGTTGGTAGAGGCTCCGGTGAGGATACCGAGAGGTCGGGATGAGGGGATACCGAGCATTATTGAGAAGAAAAGGAAGAAGACTCGACGAGGTCGAGGAAAAGGGAAGAAGGCGAAGAAGACTCGGCGAATGACGGCGACAAGTCTTTTCTCAAGATCCTCTTATTGCCATTTGCAAACACATTAGTTTATTTAGGCATTTTATTGTATTTTAGATCTTTTTAGCGGGTTAGCAGAGTTAAGAGGTAGACCGTGCTTGAACTCATCAAGAAGTTTTTAACTTGTAATGAACAAGGCATATTATCTTAAAAATTAATCAAGACACATTTCATGGAAATTCAAATGTCTTTATTGATTGGGACCCGTTTTATGAAAAAAAACCGAAATACCCTTTATTATTTAGGACGCACTTCATGGAAGCTTGATTGTCCTTTTTATTGTTTAGACCGAACCATATATGGCTGCCTACGTTCCCCTTTTACAAGAAAGGCTAAGGGGCTCGGAGTCTCACGTAGTTCATTACAGTGAACCAAATATTTTTTATGTGCGGCCACATTTTTGCCTAGACCGCCCTTTTTGGGGTTTTCGGCCCTAGCCGGGCATTACTCTTTTTGCACTAAGATTTTTTTTTTTTTTTTTTTTTTTTTTTTTATATGTGCAACCTGTCTTTTGCCTAGACCGCCCTTTTTGGGGTTTTCGGCTAGTAGGTATTACTCTTTTGGCACTTTTTTTTTTTTTTTTTTTTTATTTTTTTTTTTTTTTTTATCGGACATAGTATCTTCGGAGTTTATCACCGTTGATTTGGGTGGACAAAGGGATTGCCATCCAAGTCGCAAGCTTCATTGCTCCTCTGACGGTATTTTACGCACCACATAAGGGCCGATCCGAGACGGGTTTCCCATTTTCCCGGGGGTTATCTCTGGTAGGGGCTTTACTTTCGGCACTAAGTCGCCCTCTTTGATGTCTCGCCTTGACCTTTTTATCAAATGCTCTGGCCATTCGCCTCTGGTAGGCTCGGGTGTGTTCCATGGCTTTTAGCCTTCTCTCGTCAAGCTGGGCTAACTCATTATGCCCGAGCTGCGCAACCATTCCACTTCATTGACAACTGTTTTCCGGGAGGACCCTTAATGACGGGATTTCCAACTCCACTTGGTAACACCGCTTCCATCCCGTAAGTTAGGGCAAAAGGAGTTTCTCCTGTGCACATTCCCGACGACGCGTTCAGCAGCCCCAGAGTGCTAGGTGCGGCTTTTCGGGCCAATCACGACCACGGGTGGCCATCTTCCGGATGATCCGCTCGAGTGTCTTATTAGCGGCTTCCACGGCTCCATTGGTCTAAGGTGCGTACGGGGACGACTTGTGGCGAGTAACTCGAATTCGACGGCGGTCTATCGCAGTCTCCTTCGAAGTGTGACCCATTATCGAAATGATCTCGTTGGGCACCCCATATCTGCACATTATGTTTTCTTTGATGAGCTGGGCCACTTTTAAGGAAGTGAGGACCTTGTAGGACTTGGCCTCTACCCACTTGGTGAAGTAGTCGATGGCTACCAACACGAACTCGTGCCCATTGCTTCTGGGGATATTTTCCCTATCACGTCAATGCCCCAAGTTGCAAACGGCCGAGTCGTCATGCGATGCAGGTCATGAGGTGGGAGATGGTTGAGGTTGGCAAACCGGCTGGCATTTGTCGCGAGGTTCGGACGTGCGGAACACGATCTGTTTCCATGGAGATCCGGTAGTAACCCATTACGAGGATCACTTGCATCGGGGCTCGCATTCATGTGAGGACCGCGGGGACCATTGTGGACTTCGGTCATCAACTCTCTGGCTCTTTCTTGGGTGACACATAAGAGGAGTGGTCCTTGATACCGCTTCTTATATAGGTTGCCTCCTAGAATGACATAATGGGAAGCCAACCTTTTCGGGGCTCGTAAGCTCTTGGCTCGATACCTTCTTTCGGTCTACCTTCTTCGTCTCTGAAACCGACTCTCCGTCTTTGAGGAATTGGTAAATCTGGTTGTACCAAGGTTCCTTTATAAGCTCGGGTCCCAGGTCCACTTCACAACGAAAGGTGGGGCTTCTCTTCTACCCACTACGAAGGGCTTTATGGCTTTTCCCTCGGGGATCTCTACCAATGAGGCTAGAGTAGCTAGGGCATCTGCGAATCTGTTCTTTTCCCTCGACAAGTAGTGGAAAGTCACTTCTACGAAGCTGTCCAGTCAACTCCTCCATATGGGCATGATACCGTTGTAGATTAGGGTGTACGGAGTCTTCCACTTGTTGGAGACTTGGTTGATGATCGGGGCGAGTCTCCCAGTAAACTTTGAGCTCCTTGACATTTCTTTCTAAGGCGGCCCTCCAAACAGGCAATGCGAGGCTTCATACTCGGCGACATTGTTCGTGGCGGGAAAGTTCAACTTGAGGGCTATGGGGGTATGCTCATCTTTCGGATCGACCAATAGCATTCCTACACCATTTCCTCTTTTGTTAGCGGCTCAGTCAAAGAACAATTGCCATCTATTTTCGAGGCTCAAGCGCAAAGATCCCTTCATGCGGAAATTGGGGTTCGGGCCCTCTGTCTTCATTGCTTGGGGAAATTCGCCGGGTGATCGACAATGCTTGACCCTTGATGGCCTTTACGGTTACATAGTTGATGTCGTGATACGCCAAGAAGAAGGACCACTTCGCTAGACGCATCGATAGGGAAGGCTTGTCAAAGATGTACTTGATGGGGTCCATTTTCGAGACCAAATTCACGGGGTGGGCTTGCATATAATGCTTCAACTTGCCGACTACCCCGAGACCGATCTGCACAAGTCTTTTCACATGCTTTGAGTAATTGAGCTCGCTCCCGTAGCTTCAGGTGACAAAGTAAATGGCATTTTCTACCCGAGAGTCTTTCTTCTCTGAGCAAGCATAGCCCCAAGCTTGCCAGTGTACGTGACGGTGAGATAGAGCGAGAAGAGGCTTGTCTATGTGGGGGGCATAGTAGGTGGATGTACTAAGTATGCCTTGATGCGGTCAAAGGCATCTTGGCATTCTTCGGTCCATTACGTGTCCACATTCTTCTTCATGAGCTTGAAGATGGGCTCGCACATAGTGGTCAGGCGATTGTGAAACGGCTAATGTCTTGCAATTTACCCATGAAGCTCTTGACTTACATGCAGGTTTGAGGCGGCCTCATATCCATGATGGCTTTGATCTTTCGGGGTCAACTTCTATACCTCGCTCAGTGACCATGTACCCGAGCACTTTTCCCCTTGTCACTCCGAAGGTGCATTTGGCGGGGTTTAGTCTCATGGAATCTTTGTCTCGGCCTCTCAAAGAATTTTCGTAGGTCAACAAAGTGCTGCCCGTCTTCTCCTTTGGAGTGGATTATCATGTCATCTACGTAGACCTCAATCTCCTTGTGGATCATGTCATGAAAAAGCACGGTCGCCGCCACTTTGGTAAGTAGCCGGCATTCTTGAGCCGAATGGCATTCTTGTATAACGATGGGTTCCCACGTGGTGTGGTGAAGGCATCTTTTCTTGGTCTTCCTCGGCCGTCTTGATCTGGTTGTAGCACAAGAAACCATCAACGAAGGATTTGACTTCGTAGTTGGCGGTGGAGTCCACCGGGATGTCTATGTTTGGCGAGAGGGTAGTCGTCTTTGGGGCGGCCTTGTTCGGATCTCGGAAATCCACACGGCGGCGCACCTTCCCATTGGCCTTGGTTACGGTCGCGATGTTGGACAACCATGTCGGGTATTCAATAACTCGATGAACCCTACCCGCGGTAGCTTCTCAATTTCTTCTTTGACTGTAGAGACCATTCCGGCTTGATCTTTCTCGGTTTACATTTGCTTGGCTTAGCATGCGGTGCTAGAGGGATTACGTGCTCTACTATCGAGCTGTCCTAGCCCGGCATATCCTTGTATGACCATGCAAACACGTCGACGTATTCTACGAGCGGCTCGATCGGTCTGTCCCTTTCAACCCCACGGAAGAAGCTTCCAATCTGTGTCTCTTTAGGTTCCTCAATAGTACCCAAGTTCACACTTATCAAAACCTCCTCGGCGGCTTGGGCCCGGTTTTCCTCTTTTACGAAACACCTTAAAGATTTCTTTAATGTATTGTTCGTTTAGTGTGTTTGCATCTTGTTCAAATGATTCATTATTAAGCTTGTTGTTAAGTTTTGAGTTAATTTATCATTTGTTAAGTTGGCAATAAGAGGATAATCGAAAGATTTGTCATTTCATTCAAAATAAGGGGAAAGATGACATTGATTACATTTTCATAATCCTCGGGCGTGAGGCCTTCGGATGACTACGAGGAATTTGGAACTCGAAGATTCTGACTCAGCGAATAGACAACACGGACTCTGGACCCTACACTACTTATTGACTCGAGGGGACTTGACAAGGGTTGGGCCGGGATCTCGCTCCTTCTTGCTATTGCCACAGGGAGTAGCGGTCTTGCCGGCGTTCTCATTTGATTGTGCACTCTGCGGATCATTATTGCCTTTGTTGACACCAATTCCATAGGAAGTACTCGGGCGTCTGCGAATCTCCTTTCGATCTTAACTTCATCCATTTGTACCTCAGGGCGGTAGGACCGGTTGTGCTTTCGGCATCGAGATACGGCTCTCTTCATCCCAAAAGTCTTACGGCTTGTTCACTCTTCTCTCTACCTTTTCCCAAACGGGGGTTGGGAATGATCCTCGGGAGTAGTAAGAGCCATTACAAACACATTATGCTCATCATGGGTAATGAAGGGTTACGGAGAGACTTTCATTAACATGGCTTGTTTTACTTCAAACTCGCGGTCTTCATAAGTGAGCCTTTCTTACGTAATCTTGACCATGGTTCTTGGTTCGATGTCGTAGAAAAGAGGCGAGCTCGACAACATTAACGAAATCGGTTCCGACTATGGGTCCAAATTGTCCCTCCATGGCGGCGGCATTAATCGAGATCTTTCCATTTCCCTTGTAATTCGGCATAAGGAACATTGAATTTCGGGATATCTATGACCTCTGGATTTCCAAAACCATTTCCATTTGTTCCTCCGAACTCGATCATGTTGACTCGATTGTTAGCGGGAAGAGGATTCTTGACCACATTGGGACCCCGAGGTGGTTCTAACTTGCCTTCTTCAACTAGGCGAGAGATCGGGAGCTTCGAGGTAGATGCAATCATTAGTGTTATGGCCATGATAATTGTGAAAGCGACAGGTGTTTGGTCTCGTCCATTACGTCTTTGGGGTTCTGGGTTTCCGGTTTTCCAAAGGTCGATGAGTCCTTGGGCTACCAAACCCCAAGTCGAAGACCTTTTCTAGTGGCATTAGAAATCTTCGGCGGTATAGAAAGGGAGCTTTGGCTTTGCGGCAGCTTGCATTACGTCCCGCTTTCTCATTACGAATGTAATTAACGGCGCCAATCACTTCTTTTCCTTTTACGGTGACAGTGGGGCATTTGACACCGGTGCTTTGTAGCGGTAGAGCCATTCATTCTGTGGCGGGAGCCATATTGAAGGCATTCTCAAACTTGGTGCCGGCATTTACCATTGCCGAAGGTCGGGATAGTAGTAATTGCCAATTTGAACTCTTAGTTGAGGTTTCAAGCAAGATTGGAAGATCTCCATCTGTTCCTCTTCATTGAGTGGGGTCATCATTTCACCTTTGAGCTTCCAATTCCATCTCTTGTAGAATTCACTTCTTGGCTCATCGAACGTTGTAGGGTACCACAGTAGGTCATTCAGTTTGGTTTCCCAATTCAAATTGGCCTTATACTTTTCTAGGAACGCTTCCTTGATACGGTCCCAAGTAGCTCGGGCTTACGGTTTCACATGCGGGAACCACCTAAGAAATTTGAACCTTTTAATGATAACTGAAAATGATCGGCCATTTGTTCTTTGTGTACAATCTTTGGCTCTCATGGCAAGAATGTAGCTTTCAATGTGAGTCAGGGGACAATCGGTGCCGTTGAACTTTTCAATTTACGGCATTCGGAATTTTGGAGGGAGAGGGACAACTTTCTTGGGATCGGTGTCGGTATCTTGTCTTCTTGGTGTCTATTTCCCCAAACTTCTCTTGCATGGACCTAACTTGTTCCATTAGCCAAGCCATGTCGGAGTCGGGGGATGGTTTAGGATTGCTCGATTCGGAGAAGGCTTATCGACTTGGGTGGAAGGACGGTAGAGTGGCACGGTGGTAGGCGGTACCAAGGCTTGGGGATCTTTGGAGGGGAAGTAAGTGTAAACTTGACCAGGTCCGTGTTCCCGTGAGGCGGCGGAGGCATAGGAATTAGGCTCATAATTTCCGAAGTAGGAAAAAGGATACGGAACCTCCTGGGGTCTGTGGGCAAAGTTGGAGGTGGAAGATCTGCGTGGCGGGACATGAATTGAAAGGGTCATTGAGCTGATTTTGAGGCCTAGGGAATGCACAGGATGGCCCATGCGAGGAGAGGGAGTGAATCCCATGGGGTAATGCGAGAGGAAGCGTAGCAAGGATAGGCGAGGCGTTTGCTTTACGGTGGTAGGGGACAAAGCTAGGTCTCACTTGAGGAGGTGAGGGTGTTGGGATCCTGATGGCTTGAGATGTTGGAAAGGGTGAAGAGGGGTAATCTGGATAAGGGATCGTATGAGGATGGAGGAGGGCATTGGTTATAGGTTGATGGGTGAGATGGGTCGCTTCACGGAGGCTCATCTTCTATCATCACCAAAGGCAGATTGGGCTCGACCACTATTTGAACTCCATGACGACGAAGCGCTTCAATGAGCGTGGCTTCTTTGTTCCTCTCATGGGCCTTACGACTGTTTTCCGGGGCTAAGGTTAGCTCTTCTTCCCTAGTCATCGATTTCCCAAACCGGCCTTGTTTTTGTCAAATCGGTCATTCGACTCTCCGAACCGATGAAACCGAGGATTACAGCGGCTGCCGAGGATTCTACGCTAACAAGTCGGCGGCCGGTGTTCTCACCCACTTCTTTCTCGGCATTGCGGGAAAGGGGATAGGAAAGGTTTAGACTCGGGGTAGGTGTTTAATTTGAAGGCTCGAGGCAATATGCAAATTAGAATCTTCAAGTTTACTTAAAACAGTGTCTTTTATTAATATCTATTTGGTTGGAAAAGGGGTTACGCCCTTCTTTTTCGTAACTACACTAGATCCTGGATCAGTGGGTTCCGTCACTACGTCTATAAGCCCCTCGTATTCCACCTGTATTTCGACCTCCCGGGGTGGACGGCCCGGGCGAGGGTCCTATAGGGCACGCGGATCCCACCGACCGAGAGTAAAGAACGCTCCTATCGGGTCTAGCGGGGCATAGGACCTTTCAACGCACGAGCGATGCGGATTATAGTCAAGGCAACACGGGAAAGTCTCGTCTCTCGCCTTGACGGATCTTTGACGAGTTTCGCTTGAGCGAATGACGGTTTTTGACTTTCGGTAATGTCCGAGAATATAATAGGCATGGGTCGGGCGGCAAAAGCCGGATGACACAGTGTCACATTGAACTTCGTTGCATACGTAGTGCGTGAGTCGGAATCGAAGTCAATGCCGGTCAAGATCTTGCCAATTTTTCCTTGTCGGAATTTTGGCAGAGCTTCGCTTGAGCGAAAGATCTTTTGATTTTTGGCAAAGACTTGGTCTTGACTCTTACGCATTCCGTGCGGGTCAAGGTCAATAGTCAATGTCGGAATCAAGATCCCACCGATTTTTCCTTGTCGGAATTTCGGCAGAATTTCGCTTGAGCGAAAATATTGGCTTCCGTTATGAGCTAAGGCTTGACCTTTACGTGGGTATGCAACTGGGCTATATGACACGGACTAGACCAAAAACCAACCAAAAGTCACGGTTTTTGAAACGTGTGACACGGGTGTGCATTGGTCGACACTTGCCGTGGGGGAGGTTGGGATGATTCCGTGCGCGCCGGGAGCATCGTAAGGCTGTCCGTGGCTGCAGTGGAACCACCCTCGGGTTTGAAGGACGTGCGTGCAAAAGTGTACGGGATATATCGGGTGCGCGTAGTGTGCGGTCTCCTAAAAATGTTCCTTTTGAGTTAAAACGAGAGATTTTCATAAATGTGTTTTAAAGGAATGATTTTCGGGACGGGGAACACGTAAGCACGTAAATTTTAAGGAGCCCCGATCGATCGTGGAGTGAGTAGCCCCAAGTGCTAGAATTGCCCAGATTAACCATGATTTTCTGGTGGAATTGCCACTGAGGTCGTATGGTCAGAATCCTATGAGGATTAGCCGTACGACTGCATGGATCAATTTTCCAGGTTCCACTCCTTTTGCTATTTTTCGGGTTGTTTCCCGTTCAAAGTATGCACAGATTCCAAGATGCGAATGATGCAATGCATGGTAAAGAAAGCAAGCACGATTAATGAAATCGGCGATGGGAGTCTAACCCGCTCAAAGGGAAAAGCTTTCTTCTATTTTTTCAAAATTATTTTTTTTCGAAAAAAGGGATACTGGTACGTGGGATTGTTAAACCACCTTGTTATCCCAAGCCCCGGGTTAGGGAGCGATACAGGAAGGGTAAGTGGGGTCCACCTATATACCAAGTATCGATTTTTGTTTTGGAAATAAAGCTTTTCTCCTTTGGGTTTCCCCAGCAGAGTCGCCAAACTGTGAATGTGTGCCCCAAAATTTTTGTTTATTGGAATTCACGCGAGTTTGAAGACATCCGAGTTATTTGAAAAACGGAGTCGCCACGCCATTTTGATTACCTCAAAACTTTGAAAAAAAGGTTTTATGGGTTCGGAGGTTAAGTTACCCCTTGGGAAGAACGTTTGGCGTTCACCCAAAGTGCCTTGCCGGAGCAAGTCTCCCGAGATTTCATTAATCGTGTTTGCTTGCGTGCTTTCTTTGTGTGCATGTGTTTGAAAGTAAAGGGGGGAATGTCCCAAGTTGTCTTCCGGACGTACAAACCATTTGTTGGTTGTCGCTCGGGATTTCTTGGAATTTATGTATTTGGGATTATGATCCCGTCCTCATCTTGGACTTGTGATCATTGCATTTTTAACCTCGGGACCCTCGGGACTTGCGTGATCGAGAGCATGACTCTCTTTTGGTCAAAGATGAGGTTCCTTAGGAAGGAATGTCCTTAGCCCATCAATCCTACGCTTTAAGACGGTCGAGCTCGTATAGAGGCTTCATACTCATTCTTAAGCGATAATCGGAGATATAGGGTTCAAGGTTATCCTTTTCCTAAAGAAATCATGAACCTTTAATGGAAGGAACGATGCAAAGATGAGAACTTTTACACCGGTCCGTTCCAAGGTTGGGGGAAAGGGGAAATGCATGATGAAAAATGACTCTTTAATGAAAAGATGACATTTTGGTTTTAGCAAATGATGCTTTTTGATTGAAAGAAATGATCTTTATGCAAATGATGCATAAAGATAGGATTTTTATGCAAATGATGCATTAGAAAAGGTTTTTGAATGCAAAGGATGCATTTTTATTGGAAAAGATTGGATCTTTATATGCAAATGATGCATAAAGATAACATTTTTATTGGAAAATAGAGATTTTAGGTGCAAAGGATGCACCTTTATGAAAAAGACTACATTTTTATGACAAATGAGGTCTTAATGCATGCAAAAAGGGGAAGGGGATGATAAAGATGTGATCTTTAAGCTACCAAGTCCCAAGCAATATAAAGACAATGCAATGAGCAATTTATAAAGCAATTAGGATGCAAGGATAGGGCGTGCGAGGTTACCAATGACTTCCTTTGCTTCTCGGGACGGAGCTAGGAGGAGGGGTCGATCTTTGGTCTTCAAGGAGGAGGGATGTAGCTTCTTGGCCTTCCTTCTTCTTCTTCTTGAATTCCCAGCAGTTTCTTCACGTATTTCAGAGTGTATTGTGTATTTTTCTCATATATTGTGTGTGTTGAAATGGGTAGAGGAGGGCTCTATTTATAGGCAGTCTGGATAAGGCTAATGAAGCCGTGCGGCTGCAGGCCCTTTGCAAATGAGGCCGTGCGGTCTTATCCATTATGACTCAGCATTCTAGAACCATGCAAGGTGGCATTATTCTAGAAGCTTCTCCCTAATTAAGAAAAACGTGTTTTCTTAATTAGGAAGGCTCCCTTCAGCCCTTATTTAATTAAAAACAGTTCCGGAATGTTTAAGACATTTGGAAAAGGTCGGGAATTACCGGGAAACTTACCGAAATTGCCGGGAAATTTAACCGGAAGGCATGAGCCAGATTTGGGTACTTACACCGAGGTAAATGATTCTGCTTCCTCGTCATTTGGAGATTGGCCGATACGGAGATGTACCGGGGTAAATGATTTTGCTTCCTCGTCATGGTGATGAAATGCCGAGGTAAGAACTTTTCTTTCCTCGTCACTTCCGTCATGACGGCCCGAGCATGTTGACTTAAGGCCGAGATAAACATTCCTCGTCATACAAGGAAGACCTTACTCGGCCCTGATACTTGATTATTTAGATAATATTCATGGCCCAATTCAATTAGGCCCAGCTTGAGCAAACCCATGTTCATATCTCGGTTTATACCGTTCAGTGGCCCCCGACTTTCTAGCTCGGATTAGGACGAGTAGAAAGTCACCTCGTCCTCGTCATATAGAATATGAACGGGTTTGACACGTGCCCTCGGCGTCGCTTCATATAACTGACGGTTGCCATTCTGGGGCCCCCCAGTCTTGTCACGCCTCGAAACCGTCATTTCGCATTTAATTCTTGGGGCGCCAGACCCGGAATTTAGCTTTACCCACGGGTTTGACCCGATTGAGGGAGTATAAAAACTAAAACCCTTGTTATTTCAATCTTTACGAACCCCAAATATTTGAGAGAGAATAGCAAGAATATTCTCCGGTGACACAGGTTCTTCATTCCCAGTTTCCGGCGAATTGTTTTTTCCGGCGAGTAGCATCTGTTGTGATTTCATCAATCTCTTCAAACTCAGGTATGAAATTTCTTCCCTTTTGTGCCTTTTGATTCTGATTTCCAGCTTCCTAGGGTTTGTTGGGAAGAATCTTGAATATGTCAAGAACAGGTGAACCACCATTGTTAAAGAATGAAGCTTTTCTTCATAAATTCTCAAAACTTCAAACCTTTGATTTTCTTTGTAATTTATATGAACTTTCTTGAATATTGAATGAACTCCCCCTTTCATTTTTGATTCCCCTTAGAAATGGCTCGTTCTTGGGACCATTCTCCCGATTCCGTTATGGATATCATGCGGCAATACGAGGGTCTATCGTAGAGAGAGAGGTCCATGGTTGATGCTCACCCTGGATGATGTAAGCAAGCAGTTGAGAGGTTATGGTCGAACTCGTCTATTCCTCCAATACCCTGATTCCACAAGAATAGATAGGATTGAGTCTGGTTCACCCAACATTATAGTTTTTGAGGATAGAATTTGAGATGATGGAGCACATCGAACTGTTCTACCCGGCCTCTGATCGCGAAATGCGTGAGCGCCTGAGAGGTACGGCTCCCTCCTCGGCCTTATGAAATGACGAGGAGGAGAATCTCCCTTCCCCGTCCTAAATCAGCCATGGACGAGGTTACTAACTTTGTCTCCTCGTCTTTATGCAGATATGACGGGAAGAGAAGGAGAACCCTCCTCGTCTACTCAAATAGTAGACGCTTTCATGGAAGAAGCACAAGCTGATGGCCGCTTGGCCCGAAGAAAGGGAGGCCGAGGGAGAGGAGGCCAAGGATTAGGACAGAGACAAGAGAGGAACCCAAGAGCCGGGGATCCCATGTTGGAAAAGTTGTACTCCAAATACGGGGTAAACAAAGCTGAGTACAGGCTAACTTATATGGGCCATATGGAGCTCAAGACGAAGAAGGAAGAGGACAACTTTTATTATAACCAAGACTTTGTCCATTTTTACTTCAAACAGTTTCAACAGGGACTTCGTCTTCCCTTGGATCCCTTCATCTGTGAATTTTTGGACGATGTGAGGGCGGTGCCAGCCATGCTAGGAGCTAATGGTACCCGGGTTCTTGTCAGCTTCATTGTCCTCTGCCGTAGCTTAGGGTACGAGCCGACCATGGGAGCTTTTCGATATTTCTACAATGTTCAATATGTCAAGGAGAGTTGGCTCCTCGTCATTAAGAGCGCATCCAAAAAACCGAAGCTGCTCCTCCCCATGTCTAGCAAAGTTGCCGGCTGGGATAGCCATGTTATAAGGGTTGAGAGCCGCCAAGGATGGGAGTTCCAGTCTCCTTGTAAGGGTCCAACTTCATCCTTTCCCGTCCAACAATATGAATGGACCCAGGCCTTGATCAAACGCCTAGAAGAATTTGCCGAGGTGGGGGTCCTTGATTGGTCAGTGGTTGAATCCTCAGACCATTATTATATTCAGGCGGGTTTGATGCCGGGGAAGAAGGATGGGGTATCTCCCCTTGCCACCGTAAAGAGGGGGAGACGTTTTAATGACTGGACAATTCACCCCGGCCTGGTGTTTCATGAGGATTGCATTACGTGCAAGACTCGAACGTCCGAGGACCGTGTCCGAAAGCAATCGACATAGTTGGATGTAAACGTTTATCTTTTTTACTTGATACTTTTTGCATGCTTGTTGCCTCTGCTAGTACTTAACTCTTTCTTCCTTGTCCTTGCAGATTTAACCGCCGAGGAAGAAGAAGCTATTGCCATGGAGATACTAAGTCCCCAAGAGCTAGTAAAGAGGAAGAGGAAGCAGAGCAAGAAGTCTGCTTTGGTGGAAAGGAGAGAAGAGGCTAATGCCCATAATCTGGTGCTCAACGTTCAGGGTGACCAACCTCTTCCCCTTAAATTACATGGAGAGGTGAATGCCGAGGAAGCGGCATTCCAGGAACGAACCAATCCATCAACTGTAGAGGGGCATAGCCTCCATGTTGATGCCGAGGAGGTAGGAGCCGAGGAAACTGACCTCGTCCAAAGGAGATCTGGCTCCAAGAGAACCCAAGCTGTTAGCGCCGAGGAGCCTGCAGCTAAACGGGCAAGCGTCAGTGGGGCCCCCAATGTTGAGGCTCCTCCTCCCTTAGCCATTCAAAATATCAAGACCGTTGAGGAGGCCGACGAGCTGGCTAAGGGCATGTCCCTCAACGTTCCCCGTCTTAAGGGACTTCCCCTGTTAGCTAGGGAAGGACCCTTAGTAAGATTGGGCCGAGCTCCCATTCAGAGGGCTATGGACGAGGATGCCTACGAGGCATTTTGTAAAGAGGCTCCCAACGAGGATACCTTGCTCTGCCACAAGGGACTCTTAATCGCCGAGGTAAGTGTTAATTCTTTTCTTGATTATTGACCTTGATATTTGTTTGCCTTTCTAATAATGATTTCTCTTTCAGTTGGCTTCCGTCACGGCGTATGAAAATGTTTTAGCCAAGAAGAAGACTAGGCGTCTGAATGAGGCTAAGGCCGCCCAAGTGAAGAGTGAAAATGACAAGGCTTCCTTGGCTAAGCTTTTAAAGGCCAAGGATGCTGAACTTGTGGCAGCCAAGGCCAAGGTTGAGGCTGAGGTGAAGAGGGCCGAGGAAGAGAAGATCAAAGTCGAGGAGCATCTCCGGCTAAAAAATGAAGAGCTTGCTACGGCAAGGAAAGAAAAAGCCGAGGTCCAAACTAGGGCCGAGGAAGCTGAGGCCCGGTACAGAGGGTTGGAAGCTACCCTCCCGGCTAGGGAGGAAGAGGCCGTTGCTCGGTTCAAGGAGAGCTCGGCCTTCAAGGGGTTGATGATGGCCAGCTCGGCCTTTAAAGATGCCGTGGACGAGCAGACGGCCACTATGTTTGAAGATGGTTATCTTCATTTGGCCCGAAGCATCTTGGCTGACCCTTCCACCGGTTTGGACATCAATAAGGTTGCCCAGCTGATTTGTCGGGACCAATATGCCGAGGAAGTCAGGGCTCTCCACCACTTGGTTCCCTTTTCTGAAAGCAACTTGGAGATAATGGCTGCCAAGGATGCTCGAGCTTGCGAGGAAGTGTGGAGGCCGGCCTCTGTCGTCCCGGCAATATAAAAGACTTGGTGGAGGCGATCCGGGATGAGGAAGAGCACGAGGCCATGGAAGCCGAGATGGAAGGAGGGCCGAGGAAACTAACGCCCTTAATGAACAAGCGGTCCTTCCTCCCCTGGCACTATCACGCAAGGCGCTCGAAAAGCCTTTTGATGACGGGCAAAGTCTTAGGATAGCTTTCTTTTCTTTGCTTTCTGTAATAGATGATAGGACTTTGTAATTCTTTTTTGAACATCAATGAAAATCCTTTTGTCATGATTCATGTTATTTCAATAACTTGCTCATATTTTTGGTATGCTAGGCAGAGGCACTAGACTTAAGAAGGTGGGATCCAAGGAAGGCTCCTTGCTCCCAAATTGTTGGGCAAGTGGTTAGGCCGAGGGAGGACTCTCGGCTTTAACTATACCCTTAAGTTATTTAGGCCGAGGAAGGTTTTCTTGGCTTTAAATGTGGTGTAATGCTGAGTCAAGGTGGACTCTTGGTAGGACGTTAGTTAAGCCATCAGGCCGAGGAAAATCCTCGGTCTTGGCTGTTATGTTTGTGATCCTGAGTCAAGGTGGACCCTAGACAGGATGTGTTATAAGCCATCAGGCCAAGGAGGACCCTTGGTCTTGGCTGTTGGTATCCTTAATCAAGGTGGACCCTTGACAGGATGTGTTGTAAGCCATCAGGCAAGGAGGACCCTTGGTCTTGGGCTGTTGGTATCTTAATCAAGGTGGACCATGACGACAGGATGTGTTGTAAGCCATCGAGCGGGCGAGGAGGACCCTTGGTGGCAGGTTGCATTGGTATCCTTAATCAAGGTGGACCCTTGACAGATGTGTTGTAAGCCATCGGGCCAAGGAGGACCCTTGGTCTTTACATTGGTATCCTTAATCAAGGTGGACCTCTTGACAGATGTGTTGTAAGCCATCGGGCCAAGGAGGACCCTTGGTCTTGGCCGTTGGTATCCTTAATCAAGGTGGACCCTTGACGAGGATGTGTTGTAAGCCATCGGGCCAAGGAGGACCCTTGGTCTTGGCCGTTGGTATCCTTAATCAAGGTGGACCCTTGACAGATGTGTTGTAAGCCATCGTGCCAAGGAGGACCCTTGGTCTTGGGCCGTTGGTATCCTTAATCAAGGTGGACCCTTGACAGGATGTGTTGTAAGCCATCAGGACAAGGAGGACCCTTGGTCTTGGCTGTTGGTATCCTTAATCAAGGTGGATCCTTGACAGGATGTGTTGTAAGCCATCAGGCCAAGGAGGACCCTTGGTCTTGGCTGTTGGTATCCTTAATCAAGGTGGACCCTTGACAGGATGTGTTGTATAGAAGAGTCGGGGATAAAGTCCTCATCTTCTCGGTATGCAGTATGAAGAGTCGATAGTTGCTTTGCATGCTGGAAGAGACTGCTTTCATAAAACTGAAATGCGATTACATCGAACTGCAATCCTATCAACTAATCAAAACTAAAAGACAGGAAATAAGAAACTAATCTACTGTAAAATAAACTAGACTAGTGATAATATTTTCTAAGGTTGTCGGAGTGCCAGGGATGCTTGAGGTCCTTCCCCTCCTTGGTCTTCAATCTGTAGGTCCCTTCTCGAATGACTTGAGTGATGATATAAGGACCTTCCTGTAAGTGCTCCAATTTGAGCTTGTTAGAATTTTCGTTAGAAAATTAACGAAAGTTATAACATTTCTAACAATTCCTAACAATCCTAACTTTTCTAACAAAGTGAGGGTAAAATGGGCATTGTTATTTAAGGTTAAACCTTAAAAAAGAATCTCAAAAAGAAAAACAAAGGAATAAAACCACAAATAGAAATGGCTGGGAACAACAAACTGGCTGTTAATTTGAATTTCAAAAAGAAATATTCCTCTTGTCCAAAGCTGGAGCTGCATTTAATGAACAGTGCACGCGCGAGGGTTCCCGTCCGCGCGGATGGGATTGCAATTTCCAGAGGGCTATAAATTGAGCCCTCCAAATCACGAAAATAAGGAGCCACAACACATTTTGCACCGAACCTCTGGCGAAATATAGAGAGAAAACAGTGAGAATTCACTTGAATTGTCACCATTTTCTCTCCAATCTTTCCCAATTCATACTCATCCACTCACTCTCATATTAAAGCCCTAAACACTCATACATACAAGCCAAACACTCAAGAACACAAGGAAGATTGGTAAACCCTCCTTCTCCTAACCCTAAATCTCAACCATGCATGCATTTGCAAACTACAAAATGTAGTTCTTTCATTTTCTTGCTCTAGATCTAAGAAGATCACCATGGAAGACCATCTCCATGGATGATCTTCTACAAAGATCAAAATTATTTTCAAGTCCTCTTACTTTCTTGCAAAGAAAACTCATTTTCAAAACCCTAAAAACCATTTTCAAGCATAAAATCTCATTTTCAAAGGATAAAAATCCCCTTCCCAAGCAAATGAAATGCTTAGTCCTAATGTACCCCAAGGATGGTTTGGTATAGTTGATTCACCACTAAAATGTCAAGTGATCACTAACCAAAACCTAGGGAAATGGGGACAAGCATGGATGCAAAACCCCCCTTAAAATCATATTTTCTTTCTTGAGAAGTTGCTGTCCAGTAGCAATTTTCTCAGACCTCAGTCCATGGTCTAATTTTTTGGACACAGATAAATGTGGAATTTGGTGTTGACTACAAAACACTTTTTGTAGCCAACATCCAGATCTTTCCATACATATTTTTACTTTATTTTTGGGTGAGTAAAACTCCTCTTTTCAAATTTTCTTTCAGAGGCTAGTTCATCAGCTTCTGGGAATCCAGATCTCATATCTGAGGTTTCCAGAAGGTTTTGACCCCTCAAATCTTCTCCAAAATGGAAAATTCCTTCGCACAAGTCTTATTTAAGGTGTCTAGAACAACTTTCATTCTCTGAGTTTATCCAGATTATGAAGTTTTAAGACCCTTGAATCCATTTCAAAATCAAAGGTCCACTGCCTTTTTCATTCTGGCAGAAATGGCTCTCAACTTCAAAAGGTCTTTTGAGTACCAAATCTCAATCCAAAAATCCTCCAAAAAATCATGGGATCAGTTTAAAGTCTTAAAAAGATATCCCAATTTTTACTTTTCTGAGTTTCAAAGTATTTTGGCCAAAACACACACACACACACACACACAAATGATTTTCAGCTTGGAAGACTCGTTTTACGAGGCATTCCGGGTGCACACTAACGTCCTTCCCGGCGTGTAACATGACCTCCGAACCTAAATCTCTGATCTCGGGCTTTTTTCAAAGTTTTGGCCCTCAAAATTAAAATGGCGTGGCGACTCCGTTTCGTTGATTTTTTCAAACAAAAATGGGAAAATTTTCGGACACACATTCATCACAGTGGCGACTCCGCTGGGGACTAAGCTTTTTTTAAAAAAAAATGAATGATATTTGGTATATTGGTGGAAACCATTAAACTTCCCGTTATCGCCTCCTAACACGAGTCGGGGATAAATTGTGGTCTAACAATCCCACGTACCGGTATCACCGTTTTCAAAAAAAAAAAAAGCTTTTGAGGGTCAAGCTTCCGTCCCGGCTTTGAAAATCATTTTTGTGTGTGTGTTGATTTTTGCACAGTTTTCATGTTGTTTTGGCCGCCTCGGAGAAAGTCAAAATTTTGACTGTCGGAATAATGTCCCTAACTGTCGGAATTTTCGTGCTTACGTGCTTATGTGCTCATTAAATTTCAAAAAAAAAAATTCAAAAAAAAAAACAAAAAGAAAATTTTCAAAAAAAATCATGCATCATATTTTTAAGACACATAAAAAAATCTCTATTTTACTCAGAAAAAGAATATAGACTGCTTGCACACTACGCGCACGTGACCGTACACTGCACACTACGTCCCTAACCCGGGGAAATCCTTGTCGCGGTCCGTTTGGTCTTATTACGCCTCTCGGATGAGCA
The DNA here is from genome assembly GCA_022495995.1 of Adenophora triphylla var. japonica. Classification (NCBI taxonomy): domain Eukaryota; kingdom Viridiplantae; phylum Streptophyta; class Magnoliopsida; order Asterales; family Campanulaceae; genus Adenophora; species Adenophora triphylla. Next base: position 58,931 of record JAFEMH010007572.1, read on the forward strand.
CAGGACTACCCAAACATCCCATGGAGCCTCGTGTCGACCATGCACTTGTCCGTGACACACTTTGTCCGAGACCCGGTTGGTTTTTAGTCTGGTCTGTGTCATGCCCTGTCCGTGTATAGACCTTTCCTTTCAAGCCTTTGTTGGTGTTAATGCAGACTGTGGGTGTTACCACAGGTGCTATCACTGGCAGTTGGGTGTTACCCGGACTGTAATGATTTGTAATTTAATAATTCTTTCCATATTATTTTATATCCTAATGTCTAATATTATTTGCAAGATATATGTGTTTTTTGGTCCATATTTCAGGTTAATATATGGTTGGATTAATTGCTAGAAACAAGGAAGAAGTTGGAGAAGAAGTTACACGTAAATAGGAGATTTACGTGTAACTATTGCTTGGTCCATATTATTTGAAGAAGGAATGAAAACGTGGGAAGACCAAGTCATGGAGTTGTTGCTGATTAATTGAAGAGTACAATACCAAGAAAGCAAGAGAGTACAAGGGATAAAGCATGGACTTGGGCTTCAAGAAATCGGTTGCTACATTCTAGGGAAGTTGGCGAATGATGAGGAATTCAAGCCAAGAATTATCTCCACTCCTCACACACGATCTGAAGGTCCAAGGCTGTTATTTTGGAGTAGCCTCCAAGGCATTGGAAGGCTATAAATAGGCTAGGTGTGTTTCATTTGAAGTATGCCAAATATCAAACACACACACCATAGCACAAGAGAGACAAAGTTCTTTGGTTCGCATATCCTTCCTCCCTTGTGATTCTAGCTTAAACACTGAGTGTTTAAGAGAGTGTTGGCTAAGGATAGGATTCGTTCTTTGTCTCATTCAGTTCCATAGAGCATTATCACTGTATTAGCAATAGGGAACTTTCGGCTTTGTAATTTTTCTATATTGATTATAAAGTCTTCGCCATCTAGGCACACTCAAGTTATATATTTATATAACTTGAGAAAATTATATCTTGTGTTATTTATTTCCGCTGCACAAAGTTTTTATAAACTATTTATTTTGGTGTGTGTGTCTTTGTCCGTCGGTGTGTTAACCAAGGTGTTGGGTAACATCTACGGTAACATCTCTTTCCGGTGAAGCCATTGACAATTTCAATTGGTATCGAAGCGAGTCACTTGACGATACTAAGTGCTTGGTCTAGGTGTCATGGCTTATGATCCGCTAATCCTAATAATAGGCGTCTTCCTGTGTTAGATGGCTCGAATTATTGTTATTGGAAGATCCGTCTACGCTCGCATATCAAATCAATTGATCTTCGAGCATGGCGATCTATAACAAATGGTTACTCCTTACCAATGTTACCTGTGATGAAGATGGTGACGTACAAGTCAAACCTGAATCGAGAATGGAACATGGAAGAGATCAACCAAGCTAGTTTCAATGAAAAGGCACTTAATGCCATTTTTGAGTGGGTTGATATGCATATTTTCAAACTTATTCAAAACAGTTCCACTTTGCAAAAGAAGCATGGGATATTTTACAACGTTTTTGTGAAGGTGATGGCGGTGTGCGTGAAACTAAGCTTAGGGGTCTTACTAGCGAGATTTGAAAGATTAAGGATGGGTGAAAATGAAACTATTCCCTCTTATTTTGAAAAATTATTTGATATTGCTAATGAGTGTCAATTGTTGGGTGAACCTTTTACCAACAAACAACTTGTCTCAAAAGCAATTAGAACCCTTCCTGAGCGTTTTAATATGAAAGTTTCATCTATTGAAGAGGCTCACAATCTTGCAACTATGGATATCAATTCTTTAATGAGTATTTTGAAAAACTTTGAGTTAAATCTCTTAGATCAAAGTGAAGCATCTAAAGGGAAAAATGTTGTTTTGAAAACTCAAGCCTCGAGTTCTTTGGATGAAAACGAAGATGAGGTTTTTGAAGAAATTGATGAGAATGCTAGTGTTGCTTTACTTGCTAGAAAATACAATTCTATGGTTAGAAAGTATAACAATGAAAAAATGCAGGTGAAAGCAAAGGAGAAGCAAACCAAGGTCTATGATTCGATGCCAAAAAGGACTTTCCCATCTAACCCAAAGTCGAACCCAAGAAGAGCATCATCGGATCGGTTAAGGTCTGATCCAAAGCACATTGAATCCATTCAATGTCATGCTTGCTCGGGTTGGGGTCACTATTCCAATGAGTGTGCAAATACTCTAAGGAAGAGAGGAAAGAACCTATGGGTTTCTCTCGGTGATGATGAGGATGAAGGACCATCTCGGGAGGTAGAATCGATCAAACAACCATGTTTGTCACGGTAAGTAACACGGAAAAGGACAGTGTTACCCAAGGTGTTATCCGATCCGAGATAACATCCGTGATCACACCCGGCAGTATGATGAATTATGTGATAATAATGATGTTTGTTTTGTTAGCTCTTCTAACCACGATACGGGAAGTACACAAGAGGATGAGCGAGCAAAGATGACCTCATTTCCGGATTAAAAGACCTTTACGAGGCATTGCTCGTGGAATGGAAGAAAGAGAACCATTGGGTTAAGTCCTTAACCAAGAAGAATGAAGGACTCCAGGCCTATGTGACTCATATGGAGGTTCCAGCAACAAAGAGAGAAATCGAGCTTGAAAGAGTCAAGGGCAATTTGACTCTAGCCAGAAACCACCTTGAAGAAGCTCAACACTGGATCTACCAAATTGGATGAGATCTTGAACTTGAGTACACCTCTCGGAAGCGGTATTGGTTTTCAAGAATCTTTGAATAGTATTCTGTCTACTTTGTCTATGAATGATAATGAAAATTATTTTGTTAAGGAGCGGTTTTTTGACAAAGATTCTTCTTCAAAAGAACCATGTGACAAAGGGAAGGTGTGTCAATCTTGTCACACACACTGGACATTTTAAAAATAAATGCCATATTGTTTCGAAAAAGCTGTCCGGTCCACTTGGTGTTACCTGAGGTGTTGCCCGGCACACGGGATAACACACCCGGTCGAGAATGGTAAAAATTCAAAAAGGTGTGGAAACCAAAAGCTAATCGAAATGTGATGTTGTGTACCTTTGCTTTAAAAACAAATATTGAAGGTTCTTGGTACTTTGATAGTGGGTGTTCACGTCATATGACAGGAACAAAATTGTTTTTAAAAGATTATGAAACAATTCATGGGGGTAGTGTAACATATGGTGGTGGGAGCAAGAGTAATATCATTGGGAGAGGGACACTAAATGTGTCTGGATTTCCAACCTTAAAGAATGTCTTACATGTTGATGGACTTGTAACTAATTTAATTAGTATTAGTCAACTTTGTGATGACAATTTAGAGGTGAAATTCAATAAAGATACTTGTGAAGTTTATGACAAGACTAACAATTGTGTGATGACAGGTACAAGATCTAGCGATAATTGTTATCTTGTTGAAGACAAGCAAGTATGCCATTCGGCAAAACTTGATAACACTACATTGTGGCATCAAAAGTTGGGACATGTTCACTTTCGTAACATAGAAAAGATTGTTAATCTAGATGCTGTCCAAGGCATTCCTAGTCTTGATCTTAAACAAAAAATTGTTTGTGAGGATTGTCTCAATGGGAAACAAACTCGTGTTACCCATGGTGCTGCCCAACACAATGAGCAACACACTGGTACTACACATTGTTTTCAACTCTTGCATATGGATCTAATGGGTCCACTTGAGATAGAAAGTTTTGAGGGCAAGAAATATACTTATGTCATTGTTGATGATTTTTCACGATTTACATGGGTTTGTTTTTTAAGGGAAAAATCTGAGACTTTTGAAAAGTTCAAAATCTTGCACTCTAAGATCAAAAACATGTTTTGTGCTTCAATTTTTCGAATTAGGTCCGATCATGGGAGGGAATTTGAGAATGTTTCTTTTTCAAATTTTTGTGAAAGAAAAGGTATTCACCATGAATTTTCAGCCCCAAAAACACCTCAACAAAATGGGATAGCTGAAAGGAAGAATAGGACTTTACTTGAAATGACTCGTGTGATGTTATTTTCAAAAAGAATTTCGAAAAGATTTTGGGCGAGAGGCACTAAATACGGCTTGTCACACGGCCCAATAGAGTTTTTCTAAGACCCGACACAACCATGACTCCATATGAAATTTTGAATGGTAGAAAACCAAAAGTTCATTATTTTCATGTCTTTGGTTGTGTGTGTTACATTCTCAATGATCGGGACTACTTAGCAAAATTGGACTCTAAGAGTGATAAGGCCATTTTTCTTGGTTATGCTTCAAATAGTCGTGCATATAGGGTATTTAATCTAAGGCTAAAAACCATCCAAGAATCCATGAATATTGTTTTTGATGATCACTCAAGTATTGCAGGAGAAAATGTTCAAGAGACACCCTTGGAGCTGTTGGAAGAAGTCGATCCGAAGGTGTTACCACGGGTGTTACCACGAGTGCTAACACCGATAGTAACACGAACCGAGCAGGTGTTACCATTGATGAGATAACACCTCGAGATAGCATCGATTCCGAGTCCGGCAAATGAAGATCAAGAAGGAGTTGAAACAGGGTTCACGAGAATGTGAGAAGAGATCCTCCACCTAGAATCGGTAGGAATCATCCTACAACCCAAGTAATTGGGGAGGTGAATGAGGGTGTACAAACAAGACGTATGAATTCCATTAGTGACCGTGACATGGTAAGGTATGTGTGCATGTCCACCACATACTCAAAGGTAACATACTCTTGTTTTACTTCATCGTAGAACCTAAAAATGTGATTGAAGCTTTAAAAGATAATTTTTGGATTCAAGCAATGCAAGATGAACTTGATCAATTTGCTCGTAACAATGTTTGGTCTTTAGTACCCCGTCCCTCAAACACTAATGTTATTGGGAGAAAATGGATTTTCAAAAATAAGACCGATGAGTATGGACACATTGTTAGGAACAAGGCTCGTCTTGTGGCTCAAGGCTATACACAAGTGGAAGGTATTGACTATGACGAGACCTTTGCACTGTGGCTAGAATTGAGTCAATAAGACTTTTATTGGCCATTGCTTGTTTTCTTAAAATCACATTGTTTCAAATGGACGTCAAAGCGGCTTTTTAAATGGATACTTAGATGAGGAAGTTTTTGTTGAACAACCAAAAGGCTTTGAAGATCCATTTCAACCGGACCATGTGTATAGACTTGATAAAGCTCTGTATGGGTTGAAGCAAGCTCCACGTGCATGGTATGGTAGGTTAACTAGTTTTTACTAGAATATGGTTTTACTAGAGGAGAAGCGAGATAGGACTTTATTCATTCTTAAACATGGAAAAGAACTTGTCGTGGTTCAAATCTATGTTGATGACATAGTATATGGCTCTACATCAAAAACTTGTTTAAATGATTTTGTAGAGGCTATGACATCAACATTTGAAATGAGCATGATGGGGAACTTAACTTCTTTCTAGGCATGCGAGGTTAAGCAATCAAGTGAAGGGATTTTCATCTCCCAAAGCAAATATGCAAGGAACCTGGTGAAGAAGTTTGGGTTGGAAGGTTCGAAGAGCTCAAAAATTCCTATGGGCACTTCTCTCAAGATTGGAAAAGATCAAGTGGGAGAAGATGTTGATCCAACCCTATATCGTTCCATGATTGGTAGTCTCCTTTACCTCACTTCTAGTCGTCTGATTTGATGTACGGTGTGTGTGTATGTGCTAGATATCAATCCAATCCTAAAGTGTCTCACCTAAATTACGTGAAAAGATCATTAAATATGTATACGGAACTAGTGATTTAGGGATTTGGTATAGTAAAGATACTAATACTAATTTAGTAGGCTTTAGTGACTCGGATTGGGCGGGGGATATGGATGATAGGAAAAGTACAAGTGGGGATGTTTTTACTTGGGAAATAATTTAGTATCATGGTATAGTAGAAAACAAAATTGTGTTTCATTATCCACAATTTGAATCGAATATGTAGCGGTGGTAGTTGTTGTTCACAACTAATTTGGTTAAAACACATGCTTGATGATTATGGTCTTGATAGCAATATTTTGACCTTATACTGTGATAATTTGAGTGCTATTAATATTTCCAAAAATCCTGTACAACACTCCCGTACTAAACATATTGACATCCGTCATCATTTTTTAAGAGATATGGTAGATAAAAAGATAATAAATATAGAGCATATTGATACAAAGTGTCAACTTGCTGATATTTTCACAAAACCCTTAGACCATGATAGATTCTCTAGTCTAAAGAGATCTCTTGGTCTTTGCATTCTCTAAAAAATGTCCTCTGTTGTAAGGTGTTACCATGGGTGCTGATAACACCTGGGGTAACACATGTATACTAGTGCATATTTTTTTTTTGCTAGTTTGGTTTTATTCTCTATGAGGGTTCCCATAGTTCTCTGAGCTATGAGAGTTCTCACAGCTGCACATGCTGACCTTTTTGTTGTGGTAGGATAGCACCCTGAATAACACACTTGATAAAACTCCCTTCATTTGCTTAAAGTGACAAAGTCACTAATATTTTTTTGATAAATAAAAGGCAAAGGCATTTATCCATACTATTCTCTCGAGCTCGGGGCACGGTGTTCGCTGCAACGATGTACTCTTGCCAATGAGAATGTATGAAGTGATTTATGCTAAGTATTAGGGACATGGAGTTCGCTACTACAGTGTACCCTACTTGAAAGGCATAGATCACTTGGTCTTTACACTTGAAATAAAACTCGAAGCACGGAGCTCGTTACTACGATGCTTTCTTGTTTAAAGAAGTGTATTGATACGTGAGTAACAAGCAATGTACTTAAAAATATATATATATAGGCCTATAATGCCTAAAGTGCATGAAAAATGCTCAGCTTGTTATGCCTGAAATGCTTGAAAATGGCTAAGCTTATTATGCCTCAAGTGTTTGAAACTGAATATATTTATCAAGGGATTTTTATCATATGTGTTATCCTAGATGTTACCATCATTGCCATTAACATATTTGTATGTGCTATATTATGTTTTTTATTTCTTTATTTTCGGTTTGTTATTTAATTTTTTTAACTTTGAAAGTCTTTTTATTGTTTAAGAGTTTTAAAAGTTTGAAAAAGTCTTTAACAAACCTAGTTTATCTTTAGTAAACTACTCAAATAACTAAGTCCTAAAATTTAGGGATTTGATTTTCAAAAACCATATGGACTTAGTATATTTGGTATGTTTATTTTTATTTTCGTTTTATATATTTAAAAAAAAAAATTAAAAAATCTGAAAATTAAAAATTAAAAATTAAAAAAAAAATTAAAAAAATTTTTTTCAAAATAATGGCCGGATGTTTAATTTGTGTGGGAAGAGTTTTGTATTTGATTTTTCTTGTGGCCTAGAAAATAGGGGGAGTAAATTTTAATTCTAATTATCTTTGTGTGGCTAGGAAATAGGGGGAGGATAGTTATTAATTGAGTGAAAATAGGGAGTGGGATATGTCATATCAATTTAATTGCTTATCCTAATTTAAATTCCTAATTTCTCTCCTCTCTCTCTAACCGCCTAACCCCTTCTCTCTCTACACGGTATATACAATCCCTCCGTCACCGTCTCTCTCTTCTCAAACCTTCCTAAATTCCAAACCCTTCCTAAACCCTAACCATGGCAACCCCTTCCAAAAAGCAATCCGCCCCTTTGGAGGTCTCTCCGGGCGTTGGTTCAAGTGGTCCAAGCCAAATGGACACTTCGACCACCCCTCTCAATGTGTCTCCGGCAATGACAATGTCGGTTGATGATCCTCCTTTGGTGACAACAATGGCGCAACCCTTGCCCATTGTGACCTTACCACCTCTTCCACCCGTTCCATCAACCAAAAAGCCAAAAAGAAAAGCCATTGCTCACAAACCCTCGGCACAACCTGTCAAAAAGAGGAGCTCAAGTAGGCTCACTGCAATGAGGCACAAAGGGACCTCAAAATCCAACACATCCTCCGATCCAGTTGAAGTTTCTGAAGAATCCTCTCTTGGTCTCTCCTCGGCTCATGTTTCGGATGAAAACTTCCATGCCGATGCTGAGAAGAGCCATTCTGTTGAGACTTTTGGAGATTGGGAGATTGAGGAAGAAGAGCCCTTATATGAAGTTGTGAAAAGAAACATTAAAGGCAAAAGCAAGTGGGTCTTTGTCAAAGATGTTACCCGAAATCTGCAACACCCAAGGTAACATCCTCTGTTTCTAAAGCTTCGAAGTCTTCTATCAGTGAGTTTGCCTATTACGAGTCCATTGATTTTCTTGAGAAAGAGTTTGATGATGTGAATCTTTGCTTTTCCAAAACCTTACTTCTCCTTGGAGTTTTATCGAAAAGAAAATATGGAGTTTTGGTTAAGGCATAGTGACACAAAAATTCTCAAGGAAAAGCACATTGATGAGGTTGATTTCAAAAAGCATGGTGTTTTTCAGTTCTTGGAGGATAGAAATTTTTTGAAAGCTAACTTGCATCCTTCGAAATTTGTTGAAGCTATTGTCAAAAATTTCTATGCCAATCTTCATGCCAACCTAGATAATGAAAAGTCCGATCAATTTGGAAATGTGTTTTTAAGGAACAAAATTTTTTCTATTACTCCTTCTTTGATCAACAAGACTTTAGGACTCCCAAATTTGGATGATGATGGTCCTATTGTTCATAAGGATGAAATTGCTAGGTTTATTTCTCATGACGTCGTGCATGAATGGCCCTCCAATCCTAATCCCAAAACCAAAGTTCATTTTCTTGCTTCCCGTCTCACTTCACTCTTTGCCGTGCTTCACAAGCTTTGCATATTTAATTGGGTTCCTACTTCTAACGAGCAATATGTGACATTGCAACAAGTTTGAAATCTTGTATAAGTTAGGAAAAAATCGAAGAGTGAACTTGGGTAGATTGATCTTCAAACATTTGGCTTCGTGGGGTAGAAGAAAAGACATTACTATGTTTCCTTACCCTTCTTTAATCTTCCAAATTTTGAAATCTCAAAAATTGCCCATTGAAGAGTCGGATGAGTATACACCCAGTTTTGATCTCTATGCTATAGATTCCCAGCTGACTAAGAAGAATACCAAGAGTGTGAGATACACAGGTGATCTTCCTTGGTCAAAGATAAATGAATTTGGGTCAAGTGATGCGGTTTTACGCTAAGGGTGTTACTCAATCTGTTATCCCAAATGTTACTCCGAAATCTCCAAGTTTTTCGTGTACGGATGCGGCTCATGTTCTTGCTAATGTATACAATTTGTTGGGGAATGCTTCACCAACAATACCAAAGACCACGGTTTTGGCGTTTCTCCACAAACAAACTTCTACCATTTCCGAGATTGTGCAAGGTTGGACAAAGCTCAAGGAGATTCTTGATGAATTCATCCGGCGGGTTTCTTCCCAAAGCTGGGGGAGTTGATAGTCTTTGATGGAGCTGGTCAGTGGTGGTGGTGTTGGAGATGCCGGTGGTCTTTGCTTTGCGAGATGTTGCGATGGTCTTTGACTTAGATGCTGGAGATGAAGAAGGGGATGATCAGGAAGAAGAAGAAGCTGATGATGAACGAGAAGAGTGAGTACAATACATCGCCTGAAGGTTGATGTTGCCACTCTTATGGTGATGATATTTTTTGGTGGTTGAAAAACAATTTACTTTTATGTTTATTTGGAACATGTTTTAAATACTTTGGTGGTTTGTTTTATTTGCTTATGGTGCTTAAACTTTTAGGGTTGTTTTGAACATGGAGTAGCTTAGTAACTTTGATTTATCTTTGGTACTTTAGGTTACTAGTTAGTTGGAAAACTTATTTTGGAAAATATGTTTTGATAACTAGTATTTTTGTGATAAATCATTGTAGTTGTTAATGCCTTGATTATGGGGGAGTTGATAACTATGAAGTTGCTCTGGATGGCTAACAATATCTTGCAGGGATCAGCACTTTAGAGTTTGGAAAGAAATTATAAATTATGGGGGAGATTGTTAATGCGGTATGGGTGTTACCACAGGTGCTATCGGCGCGATTGGGTGTTACCCGACCGTAATGATTTGTAATTTAATAATTCTTTCCATATTATTTTATATTCTAATGTCTAATATTATTTGCAAGATATATGTGTTTTTTGGTCCATATTTCAGGTTAATATATGGTTGGATTAATTGCTAGAAACAAGGAAGAAGTTGGAGAAGAAGTTACACGTAAATAGGATATTTACGTGTAACTATTGCTTGGTCCATATTATTTGAAGAAGGAATAAAAACGTGGGAAGACCAAGTCATGGAGTTGTTGCTGATTATTTGAAGAGTACAATACCAAGAAAGCAAGAGAGTACAAGTGATAAAGCATGGACTTGGGCTTCAAGAAATCGGTTGCTACATTCTAGGGAAGTTGGCGAATGATGAGGAATTCAAGCCAAGAATTATCTCCACTCCTCACACACGATCTGAAGGTCCAAGGCTGTTATTTTGGAGTAGCCTCCAAGGCATTGGAAGGCTATAAATAGGCTAGGTGTGTTTCATTTGAAGTATGCCAAATATCAAACACACACACCATAGCACAAGAGAGACAAAGTTCTTTGGTTCGCATATCCTTCCTCCCTTGTGATTCTAGCTTAAACACTGAGTGTTTAAGAGAGTGTTGGCTAAGGATAGGATTCGTTCTTTGTCTCATTCAGTTCCATAGAGCATTATCACTGTATTAGCAATAGGGAACTTTCGGCTTTGTAATTTTTCTATATTGATTATAAAGTCTTCGCCATCTAGGCACACTCAAGTTATATATTTATATAACTTGAGAAAATTATATCTTGTGTTATTTATTTCCGCTGCACAAAGTTTTTATAAACTATTTATTTTGGTGTGTGTGTGCTGTCCGTCAGTGTGTTAACCAAGGTGTTGGGTAACATCTACGGTAACATCTCTTTCCAGTGAAGCCATTGACAATTTCAGTCGGCATACCGACTCAATATCTTTCGGGGACCCTAATCAGTCGAAGTTCTGCCGGTTTTTCGCCGCAGACTTTGACCAAGATATTGACCGGCGCCTTGACTTCGGCTCGGCTCGGCGGCACAAATTATACACTCGACTCCCAGATTTGACACTGAGTCATCAAGGATTAATGACTATTCCATGCCTAATTACGGCTTAACTGACGACAAGTCAAGATCAATTGTGGACGCTTATCAGTCCAAATCATGCCGACTTTTCGTCGAGCCCTCGGACATGATCTTGACTTTCGACGTCAGCTTTGTCCGTAATTTACATCGAATGCTCGTTAAGACTCGATTACCCGCCAGACTTTTAGGATCGTTTTTCTTTCGGTCGGTGGGACCCGCTTGCCCTATAGGACCCTCGCCCAGGCCGTCCACCTGGGAGGTCGAAATACGGGTGGAATACGAGGGCTTATAGACGTAGTGACGGGGCCCACCGATCCGGGATCCCGAGTAGTTTGCGAAAAGAAGAGCAATCTTTTCCAACCGATTAGGTTAATAAAACATGTTTTAAGTAAACGTGAACAAATAACTGCATGTTGCATGAGCCCAAAGCCCAAACACCTACCCTCCTTCCATTCCCAGACATCTGAACCTTCATGTCCTTTCCCCGCAGCTCCGCACAAAGCTTGGTTTCGGGCACCGGGTCACCGTTTGATCAGTTGGGAAGAGTCAAGCGCATCGTCAGCCTCACCATTTGTTCCGACTCCGGGTTTGAGAATGTCCGCATCGGCCGGTAATGATGGGGATAACATCACTCCGCCTCCGGGACCCCTCGGACGAGCAACGGTGGAATCGGTTAGCGAACGAGATGAGGTTACGACGGGAAGCACGGCTAAACGGCCTTATGGAGGCTATTAAGAGTCACGGTCGGCCGCCGGCCTCAATCCGGATGGCACCTTCACCGTGGAAGAAAACGAGGATGCCAACCCCACTCTCGGTCGCCCGATTACACCGGGATGCCGCCACCCACCTCCTATGGTGCCACTACCCAGAACCCACGCTCCTCGATTTCGGGTCGGCCGGCTCCCCAACCACGAGACCACCGGATCCATGCGGCCCGACGGCACAAATCGGTGGGGGCAAAATCGGTACGGAATGTCTTCTCATGGTTGGGGCTATCTCGGAATGCCACGGCTAATCGGGATCCCGCCTCGGTTCGGAACCGATCAATCCGGACCTTCACGGCAACGGCCACGGTTCGGAATGCCGCCACAACTTGGTTACGGGCCACGATCGAGCCCCTCCTCGAGCAGTACTAGTTCATTTGCTCCTCACACAAATCCATTCCTCACTCAGACTTCTATGGGTTACCAAGCCTCCATCCCGGTGTCATCGGAATCACCAAGACCGCAGTACCCCCGGGTTACACGCCTTCACCACAGCGGCCATGCAATTCAACAATCCGGGACGGCGGCCCGCACTCAAGCCTACTTACGGGCCCCACTCTGGAAATCCAAGTTATCCGGCTACATCGGGGCTGCCTCCACCTACTTTGCCAGTTGAAAATCAACAGCAAGCCGCAAGGTTCTATCCTTTTGCTCCGGCTCCTACCCATGCTCCCCAGGGTAACTCGGCCCGGGACGGAGGTTTTCACCTACGTCCCGGATCGGCCGTTCCCTCCACCGCGATCTGCCTCCGGTGGTAGCTCCTCTCTCTAGCTCGGCCACTAGCTTGAATGCCGTGGTTCCCCCACAAGACCCTCATCTGGCCTGGTTCATGGAACAACACAAGGAAATGAAAGCGCAGATCGGCGAACCGGCGCCAAGAAGTACGCCTTCCGGCCTCTGAGACCGGACTCTATTGTTCCTCTTGCCCCACAAATTCGTGATGCCTAATCTGGATCTCTTTGATGGGAGCGCATGTCCGAAAACCCATTTGGACACGTATACCTTGGCGATGAAAGCCAAAGGATGTACCAATCAGCGGTTGGGCGACTATTTCGATCTATCCTTGAAGTCCAAAGTGCCTTAAAGTGGTTCTTCCGTTTGAAACCCGAAGCCAGGGCTACATGGGACCAGATTACCAATGCCTTCACGAGAAAAATATAAGGCCAACTTGGAATGGGAAACAAATAGGGTTGACCTACAAACAACGGTGCGGCGTCTGATGAGAATGTTGGGGACTTTTACAAGCGGTGGAATCTGAAACTTCGGTGAAATGGCCATCCCTCCTTCCGAAGAGGAACAATTGGACATCTTCCAGTCATGCTTGAAACCACATCGAGAGCCTCCCTCGGTCACTTCCCATACTCGAGACTTACGGGCCATGGTTAACTCTGCGGCTAAGTTTGAAAAGGCCTACAATCGGCCAGGCCGCTGCACTGCCTACGAGATATCGGGCTCCTCCTGCAAACACTGCCCTGCTCCTGCTAAAGGCAAAGAGATGATTAACTATGCGGGACAGGAATGCAATAACACAACTCCTTTTGCTCCCGGGAAACCAGTAGAGCCCGGACCGCGGGTCATAAATCTCGAAAACTTTGGAATGCCCCCTGAATGACATCTTTAGGGGGGGGTGAAAGAAGGCTTGCTTTGCGGCCTTTGGAGAATTTCCAACCCAGAAATCCGAATGCTCCCGTGGATACTACAAAGTATTGTGCTTTTAATCAAGCTCACGGACATCGGCGACAGTGCTTCACTGAAAAAGGCAATCCGGGGCTAATAGAGCAAGGAAAGTTGGAAGGCCCCGAAGGGGCCTAACACGATCAAAAATCCGCTGCCAAGGAACCATAATCAAGTGAATATGATTGAATGCGGAGAATCTTCACACGCCCAGAAGATGGTCATGAAAGTCCCCAAATACCCGTGGCCGGCCTCGTCGAGGATCCCTGAATTCGGATTCCCCTCGGCCTTGAGGATATCGAGCGAATCAACCCATCTTGGTCTCATGTCGGAGACTCCTTGCAAGAGTACGAGGCCCGCTATTTCTCGAATAAAGGGAAAACCGTCTACCGAAGAACTAGGGCATTCCGCTCGTAACATGAAAGAACCATTTACACAAGATGGTTGGAACAATCAAGAAGAATCGAACAAGAAAGCTTCCGGCGGGCGCTGTCTTGGGGCTTATCGGCAAAGAGGCCGAAGAGCATGCGGAGCTAGTACACTTCTGCAAATTGGCTCTGGGAGAGCCCGAATATGATCCAGAGAACAGCGAAGAATCGGAAGAGGAGGATTCCTTCTATATCCTACACAGTGTCAAATACGTGCCACCCCCTCTCACTCTTCCCCCGCAATTTACGGGAGGAGAAGGCTGAGTCACAATTGCCACTTAGGGAATGGGAACATATGACAATTCTGCGGTTGCACACACCCATATTCCCAACGGGTTTGATCGGCGTTCCCTCTCGGCGAAATCCCGGTAGTATGGGAAGAAGATTCCGATGACAGCGATGATGATGATGATGACGAGAGTGAAGAGTCAAGCGAGACCCCAGATCCGGAAATAATCTGGAACAATCATGCCGAAATGAGCCCATGGGAGCCAGGCACAATGGTTGGTTATCGGCAAGCGGCAAGCGAAGAAACTTCGGAAGACGAATATGAGACCGAGGACATGAAGGCCATGAAGTTTCATGGATCGAGCACGTGGATGTCTTAGAATTCAACACTTGCCTACCATGCTTTGGGGAAAGGGTTTTCGGGTGTCCGATCCGGCGATAGTCGAAGATACGATCGAAAGAGGAAAATTAACTCCCATCCGCCCAAATGAGAAGATAACCATGGTTAGATCAAATCCACCCCAGAACAAAGTAACACGCCTTGTCTGGGTTACCCAAGAAGAGGTCACCTTCCCCGAATGTATGTCAGCTTTCGAGAGAAGTCCTAGAAACTGGCATGATACCGGATGCGCCTCCCACACGTAACGCTATAATCATCTCCAACTCTGAGTATTACGAAGGGAATCGGAATGGCTGCACTATCAAGGGATGAAATCGAAAAGCCGCCGAGTCCCGACAATAGCGACTCTTGTTGCATGATAACTATGAGCAAGGCCGGCCATGAGAGTGAATCGGAGGATGCCCTAGCTCTGTGGACCATCCAAGGGGCAACCACACAACCCCAAACCCGAAAGCCTGTAACCTGGGAAGCAGTTATAAGGGCCGCCCGGGGAAGGAGCCGGTGCGGCTCGGCCCCTCGGCTGTCACTAGACTCCGTCGGGCCCTTGATGGCCAATAGCGAAAAGGGCTCCCAGATTGACCTTAGCGGCATTGAAGAAATCCGGTCAAGAGGCGACGGATGAGGAAGTTAATCTGTTGACCTGATGCAGGCGAGATCTTCCAAGGAAATCCCAAGGCGGATAAGAAGGCCACGAGATCAAGCACCGAAAGAAGATCGCCCCCTATGCTAAGACAAGCTGAAACTCCAGGACCCAGAAAGAGGATCCTGTGCTCACCCGGTTGAAGCAAACACAGGCCAACATTTCCCTCTGGTCTCTACTCACCTCGTCCTATCCCATGTAATTTGAAGAGTTTGGAAGAAAGCCTGGCTCGCACTCTCGTGCCTATTGATGCTACTCCCGATGATGTGGTACAGCTAATTGGAAACATCCATTACGGGAATATAATCACTTTCACAGATCTCGACCTCCCTCAATTTGGGGCTGATCATAACGAGCCTCTCTTCATCACAGTCCAGCTGGATGAACGACGCCTCCCTCGGGTCCTGGTTGATAATGGGTCCGGAATGAACATTCTTCCTGCAAAGATCATGAGCTTGCTTGATATCAAGACTACAGACTTGAAGCCTTCTTCTCTCACAGTCAAAGCTTACGACTCAACATCCCGAGCAGTCCTTGGAGTCGCCACTTTAGACCTCTGGTTCGGACAGAAATTGATACCTGTGGAATTCCAGGTTATCGACATCCCGATTACTTTCAATGCCCTGCTGGGAAGACCTTGGCTGCACCAAGTCAAAGGGGTCGCCTCAAGCCTCCACCAGTGTGTGAAATTCGTCTCGAATGGGGATCTGACGACCATTTACGGAGATTTAGTCACTTTGGAGGGCACAGATACGGGCGGAATACCTATTCTGGAAATCAAACATGACGAGGAAGGTCACATGCTAACGGGCTTCACGGTCGAGCCTCCCAAGGCCCAAGTGTGCAACATAGACCTGACGGTCACTCGGGATAAAATCCCACCGGTCTTGAAAATGATGAGAAAAATGAGCTATCTACCTGGCCTCGGTCTGGGGAAGCACCAACAAGGAACTCACAAACTCATCGAGGTGAAAGGACAGAATACTCGCCACGGCCTGGGATATGAGGCCTCCCCAGTGGACACTGCAAAGGGAAAAAGATTTGAAGCCGCCACGGGGAAAGGTCCCGCCGACAACCCTAAATCTCTCCCCTTCAGTCCTAATTTGGCTGACTACTTTGTAAAGGGTCCCACACAACCAGGAAACATCACAGAGCCCACTCCTACGGCAGGATGGCTAAAGCTACAGGATAGCCTCAACGAGTTCAGAGGAACCAAGGCTAACCCGGTCCGTAGAATGTTCCTGGACCTACCCAAGATACCTGGAGCTACCACTGCCATGAAGAGTGAGTATACCTTCAGAGGCGTGCCTGACCTGGTGGAACAGTTCGAGAAGCTCACAACCACTATTCCTACTGCCCAGGAAGATCCGAAACCTGAATTCGAACTGACAGTGCCAAAAGCTAAGGCCACGGAATTTCCCTCAGATGATTGGGATGGTCTGGTTATGCAGCAATTGTTCGAAGAAGAAGTCCAGGTGCCAGACCTGATTGATCTCGGCTCGGTCCAAGAGATGATAGCAGCAATTGAGAAAGGAAAACAAAAACAGCACAGTTCCCGAGTCATGAGGCCACCAACAGCGATGCCGCTAAAGAATTGGGAAAACCTCTCAGGCCCGTCCGCGACCAAAGAGGAAATGATCACCAAGCTTGGATTGGTCCCCCGTCCCTTTGTGTCAATCTAGGACAAGTCCTCCCAGTCTCTCTTTGATCGAGTCTCTAGGGTCGTCCGACGGCCTTACGCCTGAAGACTACGAGTCTGTAGCAAGCGCTGTATTCCCTTTCGTTTTCAATGAAATGACGAATCTTTCTGAGTATCCCTTGATTGCCACTTTAACTAATGACAAATTAAAAAAAAAACACTTAATAATAACTCATTAGATAAAGAAGCAGACACATTAAACGAAAAAAAAAATCAAACAACAAAAAAAAAACCTTTAAGCAGGTTGTCCGGAAAGAGGAAAATCGAGCCCAAGCTGCCAAAGAGATTTTGACGCGTGTGAATTTGGGAACTGCGGAAGAGCCTAAAGAGACGCAGATTGGTGATTTCTTCGAAGGAATCGGAAAGGATGCTCTGCAAAGTCCTACAAAATCCTCAACTCAAGGAAAGTAGCCCTCTTCATCAAAGAAAACATCATGTGCAGATACGGGTTGCCAGCCGAAATCATCTCAGATAATGGATCCCACTTCGAAGGGGAATGCGAAAAACTGCTGGCGGAATTCCGAATAACCCGTCACAAGTCATCTCCCTACAGGCCCCAAACCAACGGAGCCGTCGAGGCAGCAAACAAGACTCTGGAAAATATCATCCGGAAAATGGCTGTCCAAGGCAGAGATTGGCCCGAGAAATTACATCTGGCATTCTGGGGCTACAGAACATCGGATTAGAATGGCAAGCTGGGAAACACCGTTTGCCCTCACATACGGAGATGGAAGCCGTACTCCCAATCGAGCTAGAGATCCCTCGCTCCGTATCTTTGCTGGAAAGCCGGATCAACGAGGTCGAATGGCTCCGAGTCGCCATGACGAATTGGCCCTACTAGATGAACGCCGACCGAAGGCCATGGAACACATCCGAGCCTACCAGGGAAGAATGGCCCAGCCTTCGACAAGAAAGTAAAGCATCGGGAAATCCGAGAAGGGGATCTCGTTTTAAAAGAAAAGCCCCGATCAGTATCAACCCCCTCGGAAAATGGGAGCACATGCAGGTCGGGCCATATGTCGTCCGTAAGATCTTCTCAGGAGGAGCCATGCAACTCGCAGACCTCGACGGGAATCCCTTTGTACACCCGGCGAATGGTGACAAGGCTGCGCGTATACTACGCGTAAAAAAAAAAAACAAAAAAAGGAGTGCTAAAAGAGTAATACCCAACTAGGTTAGAAACCCGAAAAGGGCGGCCTAGGTAAAAAACGAGGGTTGCACCAAACAAAAAAAAAACAAAAAAAAAAACAAAAAAAAAACAAAAAAAAGAGTGCTAAAAGAGTAATACCCAACTAGGTTAGAAACCCAAAAGGGCGGCCTAGGTAAAAACGAGGGTTGCACTAAAAAAAAAAAAAAAAACAAACAAACAAACAAAAAAGAGTTCACCGGGTTGAACTACGAAGACCTGAGCTCCTCAAAATGAGGAAACGTAGGCAAATGAAACGGTTCGGTCTAAAGCACAAATAAAAGCCATACTTTGGCATCAATACAATTGATCAGACCATGAAAGCGTCTCGAAAAACTCTAAAGCAATTCAAATATTCATTACAAGTTAAAAGCTCTTTGATGAGTCTAAGCCCGATTCATTCCTACAACCGGCAACCTGCTAAAAGAAAACTAAGATACATAATCCAACTAATGTGTCTGCCATGACAAGAAAGGGATACTCGGAAACCTCGAGTCACTCCAAGCCACTCGTGCTGGCCTCTCCCCTCTTCTTCCCCTTCGAGTCTTTTTCTTCCGAGCCGGAAAAATGTCGGTACTCCTCCTACCAAGCTCTGGTATAGGAGCGGGATCTATCAAACCGGCCTCTCGTCGGGGCCTTAGTAGCCCTAGCGTCATCCCTCATCTCCCTGTAACCTAGGCTGAGTAGCATAGGAGCCCTCCTCTCCTGTCTCTTGACGTAAGCCTCATAATCGGTCCACGGCGTCTCCGCTCCCGTCATGAGGATTGGCCCTCGCCTCGGCCCTCCTCCTCTCGAAGCAGTCGGGTCCTCCGCACCCACAATGGCCTCACGCCCAGGCCTCAAAATAGCCACCTGAGTCTCTCCCAGATGCCTCTCATACCAATCCAGTACCAAGTGGTCAGGAACACCGGTCTCGGACGCCCGAGGATAACCCGGAGGAAAGGTATCATACCTCCATGCTCGGAAAAGAAATGGAAACACTGAGGGATCATCCATAGAAACAGGAGCCACCACTCTGGTGGCTATATCATCAAAGCCCTCCAAAGGAACCTGCTCCAAGCCAAACTGTCTCAGAACTAAAGCCGGAATATAGAAGCTAGACTGAGAAAGCCCCGGAAGCATGACCACATGAGACCCGTCCTGAAGCACTCTGCGAGTCTCCACCCGCCAACAAGGCACTGACCATCTGATATCCTCTGCCGGAGACCGACCATCCAACGCTCCCATGAGCCCCGATCATCGAAATCCACAAAGAACCCCCTCCGGCAAATGTCCAAGGCTTGATCATATCGAGTTTCCCGAAGAACCCCAAGCGCTCCATCGCCCACAGTGGTCAAGAGGAACGGGCTGCCCCCGTGCATATACCGCCTTCCGGTAGCTAATCTGTCGAGAGCATGAAAAGTCTCCCCCAGGAATCAAAGGAACGACATCTCTACTGGGCGACAGTGAACGACAACATCCAGCAAAGACCGATGGCAGATCCCAAAGGAATAGACCATGAACAGGGTGCCAAACATACAAAGTGCAAAGGCATCCCAATAGGCATCATCCACCAAGCCTAGGCCCCTAAATCTGTCGGGAAGACCGGAAATATCGAAATGATCGGGACCACGGATCATACCTTGCGCTTCCTCCGGGGAATGTTGAAGGAGGACGCACAATGTCGTCAACAAAGAAGCCCCTCCGGGCAAAGGAATCGCTATCTCTTCCACCTCCGGACCTCCAAGCAAGGCCCGAAATTCTTCCACAGTCGGAACAATCTCGTTGAAGGAAAGGCAAAAGACATGCCTTCTAGTGTCCCAAAATGAGGAAAAAGCCCTCAAAAGCTCATAATCCGGAATCAATTCCTTGAGAGACCATAAGCACTTCACCTTATACCTTTCTTCAAAGAAGGACCTCCTCTCATGCATAATCTCCCGGGACCAATCCTTGAACTTGTTGAAGAATGACATTTGGGATTCTTGGGACAATTTTGATGGAGCTTTTCTAAAGTTTTCCATGGTTTTCCTCTCTTTCTCCCCGAAAATGGCTGTTTGGACTGGAGGTTGAAGAGGATATTTGAATTTGAAATAAGCAAGACCAGGTCTGAACCAAAATTAAAGGACAATGTCAGAAGCTGCCCCTATCCGCGCGGACATGATTGTCACAGCCAGAAAAAGTTCTGCAACAGTCCAAGCTGCTACATCAAAAGAGGAATATTCCGTCTCGGTTGCTCGAAACCTGTGCAAAAAAAAACCTCCCCAAACCAGTCCATATACCAAACACCCTTGCAAAAAAAAAAACCCAAGGCTCATGCAACACTGCATTCATACTGCATTGCATTCATAAAATAAAATCCTAAATTATTACATTTCTAAAAAAAAAAAGAGTGTGCATAAAAAAAAAACAAACAAACAAACATAAATAAAATCCTAAATTATTACATCCAAAAAAAAAAGAAGAAAAGAATGTGCATAAGCTGTACAAATCTAAATCTCAATCTCAAATCTCAAAAAAAAAAAATCAATCGGAGTCTGCAGCGCACGATGTCTGCCCCCGGCCCCTCTTGCGACTCGGGCCCGCCTCCTCAGGAGCCCTGAAAATCTCGGGCTCAGAATCGTCCTAGTCTCCAGAAAGAGGCTCATCAGGACCAACCGGCCGCCTCACACCAAGAACCATCAGACAGATCCACAGCAACTGATGTACTTCCACTTCTGTTCATAATCTTGCTTAAATCAATGTATTCTTGTCTACACTCTTGTATATAAATACTCAGTTGGATAATGAAATAAATTATCTTTTGCCAATTGTTCTATATTATATACTACATTGATATTCTTAAACATTTTTATTGTTTAATAGATGCACTTTATACTTTTGAGATAAAAAAACATACTCCCTCCATCCCGCTACAAACCGCACTGGTGGTCAACTGTGCGGGTCATTGACCAATGATTTTATGAATATCTAGATATTTTTTTGTAATTTTAATAATTGTTATTGCTTCACCAATAGAAATACTATCAATAACTTTTTTTAGAATTGCACAGAGATATCTAGACATTCATAAAATCATTGGTCAATGACCCGCACAGTTAACCACCAGTGCGGTTTGTAGCGGGACAGAGGGAGTAAGTATTTATCAGTTGTTCACAGGCGAGAAATGAATTTTTAAATTAAAAAATTATTCAACTTTGAACAAAAGAAAAATGAGAGAAATTGAGTTATCATTTGTATAGACAATACATTTATTAACTAACTATAGTTTTAAACAGCTGAGAAAAAATGATTTATCATCTGTTAAAGGGCATAACACATTACACAAATGTGAAATCACACAACCGTGAAATCAATTTATCTATTTTATTTCTAAGATAAGGTGACAACAAATTCATCGTTACCATTAAATAACCAATAAATTGAGTCATCAATGAGAAAATTTGAGTTTTAGTTATTTAAAGGGTACGTGACAACATATATATCTTTAGTTTAAACATATGAAAAATGATTTCTCATTTAATTAAAGGTACGTTACAAAGCAGACATCTTTAAATTAAACATATGAAAATTGATTTCTCAGTTGTTTAAAGGGTATTCGACAATTCATCTTTTAATTTAAACATCTGAGAAATTGAGTATCAATTGTAAAGAGTTGAGGGATGAATTTATCAGTTTTTATATACAGTATAAACAAATGAGAAATGTATATCTCAGTTTTATACTCAGATGTGAACAAAATAAAAATGATTTTCTCAGATTTTTAGGAGAAAAAAATATTCTAAAGTTTGAATAATGTGATGAGTATATTGTTTGTTTCGTCTTGATGATGTAATTAAATCGGTGGTTTTAGATTATATATTTTTTTTTATTTCTAGATTTTGAGATATTGAATTTTAAAATTTTGAGGGGGGAGAAAAAAGAAGAGAGAGAAAGAAGGAGAGATAATGCTCCCTCCATTTCATTTATTGTTTCACCATTTTGAAGGGGCGTGCAAATTAAGAAAAAAAGTTAATGGAGAAAGTGTTGTGAGTATAAAAGTAAAATAGGAGAGAGAATGAGTGGAGGGAATAGTAAAGTTGATTGATGTTGTGAGTATAAAAGTAAAGTAGGAGAGAGAATTAATAGGTGAAATAGTAAAGATTTTTTGCCATTTTAGGAAAGGTGAAACTTTTAACGGGACACTTGTTTTGACAAAAGGTGAAGCTTCAAATGGGATTGAGGGATTATGTTTTGGCCGGTAATGTGCGCTTGATGCGAGTGAGGGGTAATTTTGTCCATTTATTATATCAGGTAGTTTTTGATTAGTTTTAATATTGTTCATATTTTTTTGTAATTTTTACTTCGCAAAAGAACTTTTTAGTGTCCCTAATAAAAATGCAATGATGAACAAAAAAAAATTGACTCACAACGATAAAATATGTGTTTTTGTAAATAAAATTTTGCTCAAATATCATGTTTTTTTTTTATTTGTAATGCATGCTCTATGAACTAGGTCTCGGTGAGAACAATAATTGTACTCATAATAATGGTACAACATACTCCCTCCGTCCCCAAAAATGCTTCACCTTTTACTCAAAAAGGCGTCCCGTTTGAAGCTTCACCTATCCTAAAATGAAAAAGTTTTATTAATATTCTATTATACCCACTAACTATTTTCTCCACTCATTCTCTCTCCTAATTTACTATTACAATTACAACACTTTTTAAATTTACTATTTCTTCCACTAATTTTCTCACCTATTTTCAAATTACACTCACAATATTTTTTCTTTCCATCTATTTTCTTAAATTGCGTACCCAGCCAAAAATGATGAACCATACGGAGGGAGTATGTAATTAAAGGGAGTATGTAATTAAAGCCTTACACCGGATGTCTTGTACACCTCCTTTTCCATTTCCCTTTCACATGAGCAAAAATAGGTCACCAAAAATGGTGTAAGAAGAGGCTTTGAGCTGACCCATCAACCCCAATATTTATCAGCCCATACCTCAGCTATAACAAATAACCTCTATAGACTCAAAATCAGTGACTGACATAAGGCCGTTAAAAGGGTAGTAATGAATCTCCCTAATCAAATAATGCAAGTTGTTTAGTAGTTAAGATGATGGAATTTTGAGACGAAGATTTTGATTCAAATCTCTTATTATCAGACATTAATTTTTCCGTAGAAATTTTTATAGTGTATTAGTACATCCATTATAAAATGCTCCAGAACCATGACATTGAGGGAAGTACTTTGGTCTTTGACATTCATTAGCTATGTTACTGTATTACAACCTTTATTTTTAACCTCATCAAGTTTCTAGTTAAATTTTGTACTACATAATTAATTTTAAAATACAATATTTATTTTGGGGTCAATTGCAATTTGGTGACCTAAGTTTTACACATAGTTGCAATACCGTAGTCAAGAGTGCAATTTAGTCAATCGATGCCCTAAGTTTGCAATTTTTAGCAAATTGGTATAAAAACTAACGAAATTATTAATTTTTTGACGGGATGAAACACATGTGTACGGCACATGACTTTTAAAGGGGCATTTTTGTCATTTTTTGAGTATTTATACAAAAGTGAGTCAAACATAATGTAAAATAATAATAATAATAATAATAATAATAATAATAATAAAATAATAATAATAAAAATAATAATAATAACAATAAAATAATAATAATAATAATAATAATAAAAATAATAATAATAAATAATAATAATAATAATAATAATAATAATTAATAAATAATAATAAAATAATAATAATAATAATAAAAAAAAATAATAAAAAATAATAAAATAATAATAATATTTCATAACATTTTTCAAATTTATAAATGTGAAAAAATTATGAATTGATGACTGGGGAAGGAGTTGTTCTAGGAGTTAACCAAGTCAACATTAGTTTTAGACCATCGCTACCACCATACCACCATTAATGTCGCCACCACCATCACACCACCATTTCAGCCGCCACCTCCATCAAAGCCACCACCACACCATCATTTCACTACCACCACCACACTAAACACATAACCGTTACCATTAAAATCACAGGCATAACCACCACCAACACAACATCATTAAAAATTATCAAAAATTACAACATACTATCAAATCAATATTTTAAATGAAAACATATCGAATTTTAGATCTGGTTCAAAAAAATCAAATTTAAGAAGACAGAAAGGGGAGACAAAAAGCAGTAGTGAGCGAGGGTTGATTCATGGAGAAGAAAGCGGCGGTGATTGAGGGTTACCGGAGAAAATGGCGGATCTCGATGAGGGAAAAGGAGTTGGTTCCGCTATTTGGGATTTGGCTTCGGAGAATAAGGTGAACATTCAGCTTGCCATCGCGCGTTTCTCTCATTTATGTCAAATGCTAGCGTTGATAGTGTATATGCGACGGAAGAGATGAGTTCCGAAGTGGGTGTTTGGTTTATAAGCTCAGATGGTGCGGCGGCGGCGGTGGTAGTTAGGAGTGGCGGCCCCAAGTTGTGTTACGAGATGAATGCGGCCGGCGGTGGTAGGTAGGCTGGCGGCAACTGTGTTGCAGATGCTGATTTGGATGATGTCTTGATGGAGAGATGAGAATTGATTCATCGCGGAGGCGACGGTTGATGGATAAGAACAACGTAGTTACGTGTGTGTTTGATTTGAAATGGGATTTGATTTTGAAGAAGGAATGGAGGTTTAAAAATGAGGTTTAAATCCACTGACCCTTCATTTTCAAAAATGTGCAGTATAAACCTCTTAAACTTAGCACATGGACCATGAAATGACGAAATTATCCCACTTACATTACTCACGTGGAAAAGGCACTTGAAATTCATAAATTATAATAATTGAGATATCTAAAAGAGGCGAAGATAGGAATTTTTATAAAAGAGGTTAAGATTTATTTTTGATAAATTATAATAATTGAGATATCTAAATTTAGAAAATTATAAGAGGGTCGAAATAATAATGCAATGTAAATAGGGATTTTTACCAATAAGCCCCTATTAAAAGGTGGAATTTATCAAAAAAACCATCAAATTTCATATTTTTACCTTAGGGTCCATAGTTTGAAATCGAAAATTTTACCAATGAAACCCCTAATTACTTTTAAAATATTTTATAAGCATTTAAATGGCAAAATTGCCCTCCGCTCACTCTTTCTCTCTCTCTTCTATCTATGCGCAATTGCTTGTCTCTCTCTATACGCACATACGCACCGCTGGGCTTCCGATTCCTGACGCAATTATGCAATATACGCAATTGGC